>JAANBB010000229.1:0-62708 GCA_014621425.1 Cylindrodendrum hubeiense | reverse complement strand
GTCTCCGGCAGCTTCGACTCCACCGCCGGTATCTGGCGCTGGGACGGCGATGTCGCCGACGCCGCGGGGAACGAGGGCGGCCTTGAGGTCGAAGTGACGGCCCAAAGCGTAGTGAAGGCAAATCGAGATGACAGCGACGACGACGACGACAACAACAAGCCCGACGACAAGGACTGGGAGTTTACGCTCGTCCTCGAGGGCCACGACTCGGAAATCAAGTCTTGCACCTTCTCACCCTCAGGTTCCTACCTCGCCACCTGCTCGCGCGACAAGTCTGTCTGGATTTGGGAAGACATTGGTGCGTCCGAGGCCGACGATGAGTGGGAAACTATCGCCGTCCTCAACGAGCACGAGGGAGACGTCAAGGCCGTAGCTTGGTGCCCCGACGTCCCTGGCCGCAACGCCCGCCGCCGCTACGGCGCTGACGTCCTCGCCAGCGCCAGCTACGACAACACCGTCCGCATCTGGCGCGAGGATGGTGACGCCGAGTGGGTGTGCGTCGCCGTTCTTGAGGGCCACGAAGGCACCGTCTGGGGACTGCGAGTGGGAGGGCCGGCCCGCGCTGGCGAGCGCTTTCCGCGGCTCATGACCTTCTCGGCCGACGGGACCATCCGCGTGTGGACACTCACCGAGGATGACACCGATGCGGACGAGGACGGTCCTGGGTCGAAGAGCTCCCTGGGCGGCATCCCCAACACCATGCGGAGGTCTTTGCGGGAGGAGTGGGCTTGCACGGCCACCCTGCCTAAGGCGCACACCCGTGATATCTACTCGGTGGCCTGGAGCGGCGAGTCCGGCTTGGTGGCTAGCACTGGAAGTGACGGCACCGTGGCCCTGTACAGAGAAGAGGACAAGAAGGCGGCGGAAGCCGAGGACCAGCCCATGGCCAACACTGACGATGTGGCTTCCGGCAACCAACCTCAGGAGTCATCAAAATGGAACCTGCTGACCACACACGCCAATGCCCACGGGCCCTACGAAGTCAATCACATTACATGGTGTAAGCGCTACGACGCTGGCTCCGAGAGGCGCGGCGAGGAGGAGATGCTCGTCACGACGGGTGACGACGGTCTGGTGCGGCCGTGGCAGGTCGACGTCTCGACGTAGCAACGTAGTCCCAGAAAGCAAAAAACAATACAAACAAATTTAAAAGCTTGCGAGCGGAAGTGGAAGCAATGCGAAGGTCCAAAGACAAAAAACCCCCCGTGTCTATGCATCGCCAAACGATTAAAACACACAAACAAAAAACCGTGCTTTCGCGTACCTACGCCCATGTCGATGGAATAGGCGCATGCACGTTATCCTTTCGTCTAGGAGGGTATGATACAAATTGGTTATACATGAGGAGTCCTGACCCCCTCAACCATCTAACTTGCCCCCCCCCGAAACGAGCGTTGCTGCTACCCATGCGTGATGAAACCATTCCATCCAAATCCAGCTCTAAATCTTTCCTTTCAACTTCTCTTTACTCGCCCTTGAGCTTGTCCTGCCTCACGTTGAAAGCCGCCTCCAGAAGCTCATTCTCCTCCTTAGTGTGCACAGACTTAAGACCAGTAGCCACTGACGCGCTGGGGTTGCGGCCGGCGTACATGACGTGCTTGCGGTGGTGGTGCTCAGTCTCGTTCAGCAGCGTCTCAATGCGAGGCTGGGTGAAGCTCCAAGCACCGGCGTTGAGAGGCTCCTCCTGGGCCCAGACGATGGTCTTGGCGTTGGGGTACATGTCAAGGTTCTCCTTGAGTTGTTGCCAAGGGAAGGGGTTCAGCTGCTCAATGCGAGTGACGGCGGCGTTGTCGATGCCGTTCTCGGAACGGTACTTGTGAAGGGCAGCAAACACCTGACCAGAGCAGAGAATGACTCGGTCAATCTCCTCAGGAGCCTTGATGGCACCGGTCTTGTGCTCAGGGTCGGGGATGATCCACTTGAAGCCAGCGTTGGGGCCAGTGAAATCCTCGATATCGGAGCGAGATATGGGATGACGGAGCAGAGCCTTAGAGAAGAAGTTGACAAGGGCTAAGAGGCGTTGTTAGCTGAGGTCGTTTGTAGAATCGTCATTAAAGGGGGGGTACTCACGCTTTCGGAATTGTCGGTGCATCTGGCGGCGCAGAGCATGGAACAGGTTAGCAGGGGTAGTCATGTAGGTAATCTGCATGTTGCAGTCCTGGTGCTGACGCTCGAGCTTCTCGCCAGAGGGGAACTCGCGAGGGTCCTCGTTGCTGAGCTGAAGGTATCGCTCCAGACGACCAGATGAGTGCTCAGGGCCCTGGCCATCATAGCCGTGGGGCAGAGAAACGACGAGACCGCTTCGCTGCATCCACTTGACCTCACCAGAGGCGATGAACTGATCAATGATACATTGAGCGTTGTTGGCGAAGTCACCAAACTGGGCCTCCCACATGACAAGCGCATTGGGCGACGACAGAGAGTAACCGTACTCGAAGCCAAGAACACCAAACTCACTCAGAGACGAGTTGGAAATGACAAACTTGCCCTGATCCTTGCTCAGGTTCTGGAGAGGAGTGTAGGTGGCCTCGGTCTCCTGGTCGTGGAAGACGGCGTGACGCTGGGAGAAGGTACCACGCTCAACATCCTGGCCGGAAATACGGACGTGGTAACCCTCAGTGACAAGAGTTCCAAAGGCAAGAGCCTCGGCGGTGGGGAAGTCAATGTTCTGGCCATCGAGAACCGACTTGGAGCGGTTCGTAAGGATACGCTTCAGGTTGCGGTGAACCTGGAAGCCCTCAGGGGCAGATCCAATGACCTCACCAATGTGCTCCAGAGACTTGCCATCGACTCGAGTCTCGTTCTGGTCCAGAATCTCAGTGGCCAGCTCCTTGGGAGACTTGAAGCCGTTCCAGGCCGAGGTGGTCCACTCCTTGGAAGTGGGGGTGTACTCCTTGGACTTGGTGAAGCTCTCCTCGAGCATTCCCCAGACCCACTGCTTGTGCTCCTCAACATCCTCCTTGGTGAAAGTGCCCTCCTGGAGGAGCTTGTTGACGTAGACATCGATTTGAGGCTCCTTGGAATTGATGCGCTTGTACATGAGGGGTTGGGTGAACGAGGGCTGATCGGTCTCGTTGTGGCCGTACTTTCGGTAGCAGTTGAGGTCGATGACGACATCGTGCTGGAACTCGGCGCGCCAATCGGCAGCCAGCTGGCAGGCAAAGTTGACAGCCTCAACATCGTCGGCGTTGACGTGGAAGACGGGGGCATCGATAGCCTTGGCGATATCTGTGCAGTAGGCAGTGGAGCGGGAGAAACGGGGGTCGGTGGTGAAACCAATCTGGTTGTTGACAACAAGGTGGATGGTACCGCCGGTGGAGAAGGCAGGGAGTGAGTGGAAGCCGAGACACTCGTAGACAATGCCCTGGCCGGCGAAGGCAGCGTCACCGTGGAGCAGAACGCCCATGGCAGTGCGGTGAGTCTTCTCATCGTTGTTGTAGTGCTGGATAGCGCGGGTCTTGCCCAGGACGACGGGGTCCTCGGCCTCGAGATGGGAGGGGTTGGCGACCAGGGAAAGCTGGACGCGCTTGCCGGAGGGAGTGGGACGCTCAAAGTTCATACCCAAGTGGTACTTGACATCGCCAGAGCCCTCGTCCTCGCCGCCGGAAGTACCAGCGAACTCGCTGAAGATGGACTCGTTGGGCTTTCGGACGACGTTGCTGAGAACGTTAAGACGGCCACGATGGGGCATACCAATGACAATATCCTTGACACCATAATCGACACTGCGGTCGATGAGGGCCTTCATACCAGGAACAAGAGTCTCGCAACCCTCAAGACCGAATCGCTTGTCGTTGGGGTACTTGGTGGCGAGGAAGTTCTCGAAGCTAGAGCTCCAGATGAGACGGTCGAGAACGCGGCGCTTCTCATCAATGGAGTACTTGAAGGGCTGGGGCACCTCGAGGCGCTCACGGAGCCAGTCGCACTTCTCGCGGTCGGGAATGTGGATGAACTCGACAGCGAAGGAGCCGCAGTAGACCTTTTCGCAAGTATCGACGATCTCGCGGAGGGTCATCTTCTCACGGCCCTCACGCTTGAATCGGGGAAGAATACCGGGGCCAAGAGTGTACTCGGTATCGAGGTCCTTCTCAGTGAACTGGTAGTGCTCGAGAGTGAGCTCCTTGGGCCTGGCGTTGGCGAAGCCGGTGGAGTCGCTGGTGTTGCGGATGCCGAGGGGGTCGATGTTGGCAGTGTGGTGACCACGGGCCTGGTAGGCGCGGACAAGGAGCTGGACCTTGAGATGGTTGGTGACGTCGGAACCAGACTCCATGGCGAGGCCGCCAGAGAGTCGAGGGACGCCGCCAGTCATGTTGGGGACCAGGTTGGGAGGCGGCTGGAAGGCTTGGGAGACGGGCATGTCGCCGCTCTCCATGTTCCGGAAGTAGATCTGCCACGAGACGTGGACGCTCTCAGGGTCCTGCTTCCACTGCATGTACATCTCGTCGATGTAGTTGGCGGTGCTTCCAGAGAGGAAGTTATCGCTGGGATCGGGGGGCGAGTTGGTCGCGCTGGTGGCATAGGTGCGACGGCCAGCGACGGCCAGCGGGCGGCGAGCAGACGCAAGCTTCCATGATGAAGTCCTGGCCGAGGTGGTCGAGACGAAGGCGGAAGACGAGGCACCGGAGCATCGGGCGCCACGGAGCAGCTGGGAGCTGGCTCGGCAGAGGGAATTCCTCAACATGATGGTGGTGATGCCGGGCAGGACGGTGACAGGCAGGCTAGGGGGGTTGAAGGTTTAAGCGGATAGACGGAAGGGAAGCATCCCTTGGGAGGTCGAGGTGCGACACAAAGGAACGGCGGAGTAAGTCGTCGTTGAATTGGGTCGAGTCACCGAGTCAAGCAAGCGAACAGGACGAAGTTGTTTGGGGGAGGAGGGAGAAGCGAGGAAGTGACACGGAGGACACGGGCGAGGGAGAAAGAAAATGCTTGGTCGACAGGTACTGTGCTGGACGGTAGCTTTGATGTCCGTAGGTCCCTGTGCTGGGGAAAAATACGATGACGGTGCGCCGGCAAACCCGGTTCTGGCCGCGAGGGAACCCAGTGTCCATTGGGGGCAAGCAACGCCGTAGCGCACCAGCTGCCGCTGGCTGCCACTGGCTGCCACTGAAAAAAAGGGTGGTCATGAGCTGCGCAGAGCTGTAAGAAGCAGGGCAAAAGCAGTGCGGACTAAAGAGCCCACACGGCGCCACCCGGCCACTCACCGCGCTGTGTTGCACTGCGCAGCCCGCTTATTGGCTGCGCACGGCGGTCTGAGCGTCAATCCTGCTGTCATGGGGACAGTTTCGGTGGCCCGGGGAGACCAGGGCATTAGGTTACCGAGGATCGTTGGCCGTGCCGATCTGTAAGCGCACTGTGCAACCCGCCTACCCGTGCGCCGTAGCGTCAATTTACGTAGTACATACCTCTCGCAGCCAGCCCGGCTCGTCGCTAGTCCGCCGGGGGTATGCTTCCGTCTGGGCCTCCTCTACTAAGAACTCTCGGAACGACCACGCAGCTGTTCGGCGACGCAGCGGCATCATGCCGCAAGCTCACAGGCTGCAGCTTAGCCGGAAAACGGCCTGCAATCGCAGGTCTCGGCGGAGAGGAAGTCAATCTCGCACGGCCAGGGCAGAGCCAGGGGCGCACGGGAAAGGGAGACTGAGATTGCGGAGTAAATGTCATGATGATGATGCACTCCTGGCCTGTTTGTGCAGGCCTGCAGGGTGAATAGCCGGCGCCACATTGGCTGGGCAAAACACAGGGGGTTTGTGGGGAGCCAAGAGCATTCTCAGGGTTCTACCGCGCCCGTAGCGGCTTCTGGGAGGTTTCGCGCCACACCTCCGCCGGGGGTCTACCTCCGGCCAGCCACTTTCTCCAGGGGATCCAACTTCATCCAATCGAGCCCCAAGCGAGGTCAGCTCTCCACTCTGGACGTCCCCACTCCACTTCAGTGCAGCTAGGCGCAAGGCTGCCTCTTTGAGTGCATGAGCTTCGAAATCCTCAGACAACGACGTCCCAACTGCAAACAAAAGCAAATATTCCAAACCGCCAAATCATCCGCTCAACAGCCCAAGCCAGCCAAACGGTCGGCAGCCGTCATCACCATCGTTCTGTACAGGCAGCGAGACACGGGAGGCCCATAATCGTGGCCCAACTCACGATATCGCTGTCGTCGTGGCCGTCATCTCCGTCCATCATCCCACGTGTGTGAATCCAAAGCCTTGCCTACCTACCCAACCGGACAGCCTCTCGCAGCACCCCAGCCGCCACATCGACAACACCGTAGCATCAACGAAACCCACCCGCCCGGGCATGAGGATTCTACGCCATTACGGGTAGAGGCATTCCCCGACACGATCTCAGACGCAGGCATCCCGCCGCCTGAGCACCGCTCATCATGGCCATCCCGGTCGGCCGCACCCTCTTCAAGAAGAAGGATGGCATCTTGACCCTGACCGATGACCACCAATTGGTCACCTGGACTCCCAACTCTGGCGGCCCTCCCACTATCTCCTTGGTCGTATCCAATATCACCAGTGAGTAAGGTGGTCACTAAACCTGCAACTGTGCTGACATGCCTCGCTCCAGACCTTCAGCAGACCCCTGACACCGCCGCCAAGGTGATGCTGAAGATCTTTGAAAAGACTTCTGAAGCCGCCGAGGCCGTCACCTACCTCTTCCACTTCAACACCGCCGAAGCCAAGGTTGAAGCCAAGGCCGTCAAAGACCTCTTATCACGCCTGCTCGCAGACGCCCGCAGTGGTGATGCCGGCGTTCCCAAGCCTGCCGCACCGGCTGCTGGAGGCTCATCGACTCCCAATGCTAATGGGGGTTCCGCCAGTGGCTCTGCTTCCATGTCCTTTGCCAGCGCCGCCAACCCCAACCCGTCCTCCCTGCGATGGTTCGACGACGCCCAGCTCAAGAATGATATCGAGCTGCAGCAGTCCCTGATGAGGAATGACACCAGTCTGCATCAAACCTATGTCGAGGCCATGCAGACCAAGCCCGACTCCATCTCAGGAGCCGCCTTCAACTCTCAGTTCTGGTCTACTCGAACCAACCTTCTCCGGGCTCACGCCATCGAGACTAACCAAAAGAAGGGTGCCTACAACGTTCTCTCGACCGTCAAGCCCCGGACAGTCGACGGCGAGCTGAAGCTCAACATCAGTGTCGAGCAGGTGCAGATGATATTTTCTCAGCACCCATTGGTGAAGCGCATCTACAACGAGAACGTCCCCAAGCTCCAGGAGGCCGAATTCTGGTCCCGTTTCTTCCTCAGCAAGCTGTCCAAGAAGCTACGAGGCGAACGCGTCAATGACAACGACACGATAGATCCGCTCTTTGACAAGTACGATGCCAGCGAGAACACCCAGCCCTTCCAGAGCAAGATCATGTCGCAGCAGGTCCCCCACATCATCGATGTCGAGGCCAACGAGGAGAACCAGGGTGGCTTCAGGAGCGGAAACGCCAAAGACGTTGAAATGCGTCCGCGTGTTAACTTCCCCATCGTTAAGACACTCAACAGCCTCAGTGAGAAGATCATGGCCAATGTCGCGCCGTCCGATGCCGTGGCCGAAGACTCCAACGGGGCGTATGACACATACAACGAGCTCGCCCTCCGCGACCTCAGGGGCGATGCCAAGCAGCATCGCATCATGCTCAACGTCAAGGAGCAGAGCAAATTCTTCTCCAAGAAGGACTCTGCTCCCTCGGCAAACGCCCGCATTTTCGCCAAGCAGAACACCAGCGATGTCCTCTTTGAGATCCACGGAGATCTCGAGACGCTCGAGGGCGACGGCGCCGGCGGCATCGACCTCCACCTGGGCATCGGCTTTGACGACGAAAGCGACAGCGACGACGACAGACCCAAGCGGCCCCATGTCGGCTCCCGCTCTGCCCTGCACGCTGCCGACAAGGACGTCATGAAGGGCGTCCGCCTGCAGCGTGCCCAGAAGTACGGTCATGAGTCTGACATCACCACGCCCATGGGCCTTCCCGCAGAGCTCACCCGCAGGTGCAGCCTCACCCACGCGACCACCATCGAGTTCCTCCACCAGTTCTGGAATGCCTTCCTCTCCGGCGACCCGGACCGCGCACCCGAGCTGCAGTACCTCGCCGAGTCTCTCAACCGCTCCGCCACCCGCATCGCCGCAATGGCCGACGAGGCCGAGAAGGAGCGCGATGAAATCATCCACACCCGCAAAAAGGAGATTCGAGACCACTTCCAGCGCACTGGTAAGAAGATCCGCTGGAAGTCGGACAACGTTGGAGGCGGCCGTCCTGCCGTCGTGCGGCTCATGCAGCCGACCCTCGACGCTTTGGAAAAGGCCCAGGTCGACTATCAGCGGGCACTCGCCACGGAGAATATACAGTTGTCTACAGAAGCATAGATAGCTTTGGGTTGGGGCACAAGTTACAAGCGAGCAAGGATTCAGGAGAATGGGAACAGCATTTGGATAGAGAGCCGCTATTGTATCATATCAAATTCAGGGTCCGGCGTCTAAAACCCACCCTTTCGATGGGTCTATCTCCTTTATTTTTCAGGCCATGTTTCATACAGGATATATCTCTGGTATAGTACAGTCGTAGAGTACATTTTTATTTCTCATCTCATGCCTCCCAGGCATTTTCAAGCCATGCCCGAACAACTGGTGAAAGAAAACACCCATCATTTCCATCTGGCCATCGTAAATGCTCCAGGCTGGCCAACGTCTATAATTAATATAAATAAAAAATGCCCCCAGGCCCGTCAACAACGAAAACGAGACAAAGGAGAGATTTCCAAGGCAGCAGGTTTAAGGACCGCTGGGGCGGATGCGAGCTTCATTGGCATCCGCGTGTTTCTTTTCGGTCCCTACGCCAAAGCCCATGGACTTCTTAGCGTTCTTCTTCTTGGCGCCGTACTCCTCATCAAACTTGCGGATCTGCTTGAGGGACTCCATGTCTTCGCTGATGGAGGCGGGGATCTGCTTGAGGGCCTTGTCGAAGTGGTGGCTGAGGAGAGTGCGCTTCTTGGGGTACTCATAGGGCTCCGGGCCGGTGTGCTTTGCGGCAGCTTCGTTCTCCTCCTCGACGGCGGCCATAGCTGCGGCGACACAGGCGTTCTTGATATCGGAACCGGAGTAGTAGGGCGTCCTCTGGGCGAGGTCGTCAAGCGAGACAGACTCATCGAGTTCTTCGCCTTTGAGGAGGATCTTGAAGATGGCGGCACGGTCAGTTTGCAGTGGAAGGTCGATGAGGAGGCGACGGGGTAGTCGTCGAAGCACGGCGTCGTCCAAGTCAAAGGGACGGTTAGTTGCAACCATGATGAAAGCCTCCGTCTCCTCGAGACCATCCCATTCCTTGAGGAACTGGTTGATGTGGGATCGGTGAGATGCCCGGGCACCAAGCATGCTGCGGTTGGCCAGCAGAGAATCCGCCTCATCGATGAAGACGACACAAGGCGAGATCTTCTTGGCCAGGGTGAAGACAGCGTGGATGAGCTTCTCGCTCTCTCCAACCCACTTATCGTTAATGGTGGCGCCGCTAATCTCCAGCATGTTTGCGCCGCTTTCCTTGGCCACAGCCTTGGCAAGCAGCGTCTTTCCAGTACCGGGAGGACCATACAGGAGACATCCCGGGATCTTGTCCTGCGCCAGGACACCGTATGAGAAGGCATCTGGGCGCACTAGAGCCAGGGATGTCAAGAGCTTGAGGGCTGTGATGGTGTCGCGAGGGACATGGACGTCATCAAAGGTAGTCCGCAGGTTTTGACGGTTGATGTGTCCCGAGGATATTCGCTTTTCATATTCGTTCAACTTGAGAGACGAACGGCCAGTGGCTTGCGAGTCTTCGGCCTTCTTCTGAGTCTCCACTGAATCAGACTTGCCCTCTGGCTCCGGGTCATCCAGGAACCGCTGTCCAGGTTTTTGCCTGAGCGGACCCATCAGCAACCGCTCGATGACGGCAACTGGTGCCGCACCATCAGTCTCCTTCTCCTGCTGCTTGGCAGCACAAGCAATATTGAAAACTTCGGGGAGAGGGAGAATCGACTTCTTGAGCATCTGGGCCCGAGAGTCGGTTACACGCATCAAGCCCTTCATATGCTCGTCGGATAAATCGAGTAGTTGTTGGCCGCCCAACATCCTCAACATCCTGTTGACGTTGCGTACATTTTCCACAAACAAATCCATATCTTGCAACGGGAATGAGTTGTCGGAGACCTGGGAGCCTCCTGTCGGCTGCGGCTGCATCAAGGAGCGGTTCGGGTCGATGTGACGAGAGATGACAAAGTCTCCCATTGCCAGGTCTCGTAGCATATTCTGGTACTCATCGGAGGGATGCTCACTTGCCGAGGTCCCGAGAATAGCGATCCTGGAGCCATGCTGCCAAGTTGCATCAATAAGACTCCGTAACCTCGCAATAAGCATAGAGCCCTCGAGAGTCATGCTAAGTTCCACATAGTCGTGGATGTGAATGATCAGGGGCTTTTCGCGAGAAGAGCCCTGCTTCAAATTGGCGGCCTGGATTAATTGGTCGAGGACCTTATCGATCTTGAGGCTCTCCCATTTACCGAATGGGTCGTAGCCTCCTTGCTTAATCTTCTGCAGTTCATCCTCTAATGATCCAGAGGAGCGAATGTTGATAACTCCTGTATCGGGGTCGTTGTCTTCGTCCTCAACCCGCGAGCCGACTTCCGGGTCTCGGTATAGTTTTCCATTCATCTCGGCGGCACGGAAACCCATTGTTGATAGAGAACCCCGCGAGTATGCCCAGTCCTGGCCGAGGTAATCTCCCACCAAGACCGAGAGGTCCTGAGCGTCCAAGCGGACCAGGTCTGCGTCATTGAAGAATGCTACATGCTCCGCGGCGGCCTCTGCAATGGCCTGCCCGCTGTATCCGGACATTGATAGAACTGTAACCTGTCGTTTAAGCGTCTTCGATTCGGAATTTGCTGGGGCGGGTGTGTTGAGCTCGCGGCGGAGGGTGGATCGTATGGAAGAGAAGGTCAGGACGGGAAGATCGGCGATGGCTTGAGACAGAGAGTGGTCGAGTCTCCAGTCATAGTCGAGTGTGCTGTCAATTGCGGTTTCGATGGAGAGGAATTGATCCTGGAATTCTTGGCTATGGCGATCAAAGTCCTTGTAGTAGTGCCACCACCAGAAGGGCCGCGAGGCGTAGGCGTATTGAGCATGTCGGGCAGGATACAACGAATCGGTCAAGTGCCAAGCAGAGTCAAGGAGCATTTCGTAAACTCGAGTAGCGCCTGCGAGCTTGTGGGTATATTCTTCGAGGTCGGACGTGCCAGGTTCGAGACTAACGAGATCATTGACACGCTCGCCGGCCTTTTCGATGAGGGAATCGACTGCCTTGTCGAAGTAGGACTCGAGGGCCTTGTTGTATTTCTGAAGGAGGGTCGGGTTCTCGCCGGGTTGGGGATCGATGGGGGATTGACGAGGTCTTGGGGCGCTCCGTGTCTTCGGCGAGGGCAACGGGGAGTCGAGGACGGCGCCACGCATGGTGAAGAGAGACATTGTCGTCGAGGAAGGACTGCGGCAGCGTGACAGGGGGCAGGGCGGGGGCGGCGTGCTTGCGAGCAATGCGACTCTTTAGAGAACTCGCAGGACGGATCCTGGAGCGGCCAGTGGCGGATTCGGAGCCAGTTTGAGGCTGGAGGTCCTCATCCTCGACAACGGCGGGGGACTCATCGGCCGGCTTGCCCCCATTGCTGGCGCCAGCGCTGCTGCTCAGCCAAGCGGACGAGACGGACACGGCTCGCCATGACGGGCGGGCGAGGGTTCGGAAAGCGAATCTCGGTCGCGGGGCTCTGGCGGCTAAGACAGCAGGGTGGAGGAGGGCGCGAAGCCCTGGCGAGTGCATCCGGGCGGGTTGTGGCGAAGGCGGAGGTGGTGTGGGAGGATCGCGAGGCTATGGATGAGCCCTGTCCAACAAAATCCCATATAGCTTGCGATTTCTCGGTCTGGCACTGTCGCGGCTGATGGTCGGAAGGTGTTGGGTCGGGTTTCGGGGGATTACGTGATCAAAATTCCCGGCCGTGTACGGAGCTCCCATGTGCTTCGTTTTGTCCTAGACCTAGGTACTCCGTAGGTACTACGTAGTAGTGCTCTCAACCTAGAACCCATCCCCGTACCTTATTCCGTCCGTCTCCCGACATAACGAATAAAGCAAGGACCATAAACAGGGGCCACAACCCATGGTCCGATATGGCTATATGGGAGGGACATGGTTCAATACGTTAGTTATTTACTAGTGAATTAGTACGCTTTCCGAGTAGGGAAGCAGTAAGCTTCCGTCAAGCTTCGGCATGCCTCTTCCTGGGAAAATTGATTCCCACTTCTCCTCAGCTGACACGGGCGCGAAGGGATGGGAACTGGACGCTGAGAAGTTGCTCGAACTTCTCGAGGAAGCGACCTCCGGTATCACCTCGAGCGAAGTCGTCGACGATGACGAGAACAGCCAAAGCAACATCGATGAGCTCTTGAACGAAGACGAGAATTTTTGGGGGGACATCCCAGGCGATGAATCTGTAGAAGAACTCTCAATCAAACTTGAGGAGGATAACCTATTTGAGGATCACCTAGGCCAAAACGCGGAATTCTTGGCGGTATTCTTGAGACAGAACCGGAATTTCCTGGGTGAGCATGATACAGATCTTTTCGTCGCCGACGCACACGCTATGAACACACACAATTGAGAGTTCTACGAGCGGCGACAACAAGGGTGGGTAATATTCTCGGAGGTCATAAAGTAGCTCCTATAGTCTAGATGATTCTCACCTTTGCCATTACGCCCCTCAGTTCAAGCCGGCAGTTCTGGCATCTGATATACACAACGATAGCAACACTATTGTCCTCGTGTTCACTGGCGCCAGTGGTCACGGAAAGAGGACCGAGATGAACGCTTTCATCTCATACCTCTTGAGTGGATATCTCGAAGACCGCGCTCGCGTGCTCGTTATTGATAACCGTGGCGCCAAGCAGACTGCGTCTATGACCCAGAGCATTACCTGTTACCGGATCCGCCCACTTGCCCCTGTCTTCAATAGCAAGACGATGCTCATCGTCGATTTGCCCGGCTTCGGCGACTCCTGAGGCATCGAACGCGACAATTTCGTGAAGTCGCCATTTCCGAACTCTTCCATTCAATAAAGCACATCATCGCTATCATATTCACAGTGCGTGCCAACGGGTTCCGAACAACCTTTCTCAAGCGTGTCATTCCGACTTGCGGCCCGTAAGGACGTTTCCCCTTGGTGACCCGAGCGGCCCATTACTGCAGCCCATCAGCTTGTTCGTTCGTAACACATCAAGGCGTTAGCGTTTTCGAGCTCGTAGACATGCTTCCCGTACTGGGAAGGCCGTTGGATTGGGGATTTAGGCTGCCAGTCTTCGGGATCTCTGTTGGTACAACCTGAGGTCTGTGACCAAACCGCCCAGGAAATGGAAAAACTTAGGCACCCGTGGTGAATCGCATGCCAGGGGCATGGGGCGGGTGGCATGGGCCAGAGTACTGGAATAGAGTGCTGTAGTCAATGTCAGAAACTGTGTGGCGTTCAAGTCGGGGCCTGAAACGGTACCCAGCACTCTAGCTCAGGCTCTGATCAGCCTTGATCGCCTTACTCAGGTTAAAGCAGCGCCAGCTCAGGTTTCCTACCAGAACCGAATTTGGAAGACTATTGAGGTAGGTACTATAGGGGTATTAGCTACCTACCTTAATAGCTGGGGCAGCGTTCCTTCGCGGTTGGACCAATGTCACTCTGCAAACTTCACCGCATCATCTCCGACAAGTACAGGTGCTGCGCCCCCATGCGCCTCGTGGGAGACGACGCGGGACGACAAAGGCGGCTCCACAAACTGGGCTGAGCGCTGCGTAAGTGGTCGAGTTGACTGTGACCACTTTCAGGGTCGTCGTAGGCAGCTGAACCAAGGCAAGGGAGTTGTGGCCTTCCATTCCAGATCGAGGAGGCTAATGCCGTCGGCATCTGGTGGTTTCTCACTGTTCACGCGTCCTTTGCGTAATCGCGGGGGCAGTTGCTCCCAGGCATCTCACTGTGTCCCGTCTGCCTCAATCAGCAGCCCGCAATCTAAATCACGACTTCGTTGGGTTGGCTGAGCCTCTCTACTAATCCCAAATCTCACTCGGTCTCTTCCGCTGACGCAGTGACACCACTCCTCCCCGTCCCGCCCCGCGTGCTTCTTCTCCCTCGTCCTCGTCGTCTTTATCGTCTTTAAGCTTATTATCCGCCACACTCCTCAGTCATCATTGCATGCTAACGCCCTACTTCGTAGTCTTCGTCCACACCTCATCCACCCCGAAGCTGCTCTTGCGTGAAAGCCGGAGCTTCGTGCATCGCAGCCACTAAGAAAAGCGCGGCGTTATTGCTCCCCGAAATCCCCACGCCCGGCCGCCCCAGTTTTAACCCAGCCGGCACCGATCCCAACGCATCCCTCTCATCATCATAGATTCTGGCCATCGCGGGTTCATTCTCACATCGTCTCCGCTCGCCCACCCTCGCATCGGCATCGCCCTCCAATTTCGATACATTCTGATTCATCCATCCACTCACCCAACCCAACCGAACCCCACCAACGGTCCAACGCCTTTCTGTCTCGTCTGCCCGCTTCTGGACTTCCTCTGCCGTGCTTTCCGTCCCCACCAACGTCTGTTATCACACTCCCACTTGTGTCTCCTGTTCTCTAGAGCTTCTTCTTGCGCGGTTCCGCCTCACGCAACTCTCCTCTTCGATATTCAATCCGGACATCTCCATCTCTCTTCGTCCGCCTGGCCATGTTACAGCCCTGACCTCAGCCATGGCCACCGATTACTTCTCCTCCGACACGGCCCCTCAGTCTCAGCAGCAACCCCTCTCAAACCCTCCGGCAGCGCAAGCCACGTCTCAGTCTGAGCAGCAACTGCCTCCTCCTCTCTCCCATCCCGACGATGCTGATGCTGTTGCTGACGCTGCTCACGTCGACCGACCCTACCACTCAAAACGGCCTCACAAAAAGTCCCGGGCCGGCTGCCGCAACTGCAAGGCCCGCAAAGTCAAGTGCGACGAGGTCCGGCCAACATGTCGCTCCTGCAGACTGCGCAAGGTCGAATGCGTGTATCCTGCTCCCACAGCCTCGTTCCCAGCCTCGTCATCCACCACCACCACTGTACCGCCATCGCCAGCGCAATCGACGACTGAACATGCCTTCGTACGCGGCAACTCCCCCAATGACATCTCTTCCCCATCCTCTGTCACTGTCTCTCAGCGACAGGGCAGCCCTGCCGTCGTCTCGCAACCCCTCTGGTGCCCCAGCAATATCGACGCTGCCGACATGAAACTCCTCTGGTTCTACACCACTGCTACTTCCCAGTCATTCTCCATGGGCACAGGGGTCCGCGCTCCCGTTGAGGAAATCCTCCAGGTTCGCATGGTCCAGGTCGCCTTCGAGACGCCCTTCCTCATGGACTCGCTCTTTGCACTCGCAAGCCTCCACATGCAAAGCCTCAAGCAGGAGTACAACCCTAGCCGCGCCCTCGCCTACCGAGCTCGCTCCTTCGAGGGCTACCGTCGTGCCGTTGAGGCCGCTGCGCCAGAGTCGTACGCCGCTCTCGTTGCCAACTCCCTTTTCCTTACCGCCCTGTCATCCCAGGTATTTAGGGATGACGACGGCAAAGATCTGTACATCATCGACTGGATGGTCGTCTGGCGGGGTATTGGCCTTGTTATTGAGCTCATGGGTATCGATAGCCTCTTCCATACGGGCATGTATGCCCTCTTTCAGCGACCACCTATCGACCTTCTGCAGGCTGCTTCTGCCATACCCAACCACCTTCTCTTCATGATTTCCTCCATCAAGTCTGACGAGCTGGATTATTCTGACATTGAGACGTACCATGACACGCTCAAATATCTCGGGTCCCTATATGTGAGTCTTCAGGATGGCTTCACCCCCGTCATGTGCCTCCGCATCATCACCTGGTTCACCTTTCTCCCTCGCCGCTTTGTCGAACTTGGCCGCCAGCGCCGGCCCCGTGCCCTCATCATCATCGCCTACTATGCCGCATTTATCAAGATTATCAAGTCTGTCTGGTGGCTTGAGGGCGTTGGCCAGCGCACTTTAGTCGATATCTGCAAATATCTCGGACCGGAGTGGGAACATCTCCTCCTCATGCCCCAATCAGCAATGGAGGTTGATGACGAGCTGAGTCTAGTCAGAGTGATCTTCCAGGACCCCAATTGGGTCCCTCCCCAGCCGACCAACCTGCGGCTAGATCCTACTGCCTCAATAACCATGGTCGATGACGCAGGGAGGCGTGTGGCGTGGACTCCTAACGAGAGGAAGATTGTCGTGCTTGACTCTAACAAGCCTGCCGAACCCGTCTTATGGAATTCATAAGTTCCTCTGTTAGCAATGTATTTTTGGTGTTCATGATGTGGCTCTGGAGTTAATTCAGTGTATGGGATGTGGTACTGTCATTGGCCGGTTATCGAAGACATGTGAGGGATAAGATGGGATGTCGAAATGGAAGCCGCAGGGAAATATGTGGACGCTCAGAGGACCACGCAACGGGGGTGGCTCGTAGGAAGCGTTGTAGTATACCCATGAGACCGTCTAGGTCTCTCTCCACTACCAGTGTGTTTATGTTTGAAACAATGTTCAATCTACTTGACGTGTCTTAGGCCGTTGGCATCTAAAGCTTCCCGCTGGGAATTCTCATGTCCTCACTCGGAAGGTACAACAAGACAAGCCATGGAACTTAAATAATGTCAGCTCACACCTCAACGCTGACTCGGTTCTGCCTAACAGGAGAGCAAGCAATTGGCATTCGCGAATGCGGATGGGAGACTATAGGGTAGGTATCCAAGCATTAACGTCACATTCCCCTTCCCTAGAACACCTAGACGTCATATGTGCAATCACGTCAGCCAGTACGGGTAAAAGGAGTGCGTGCTCCTTGACATGTGCTTGGGTCGATTGTGGCTTACTGGGCAGACTTGGCTCAACTGAGTGTGGCCTTGACTGCCCAGTTAGCAATGACAGCTCGGAAGATCGAGGCAACGGCGTTTTCTCCCTTGATCCAGTCGTAAAAAACCACGTAGCTCTGGACAGTAGTAGGAAATATAGATGACAAACGAGCATGCATAACATGGCCATCCAAGTCCAGATATCCACTAAAACTCTGCCAGGGGGATGGTATACGAGAGCATCACATAGAAGGAACAGTCACGGAAGGACGAGGATCACGGCGTTAACGAAAGCTAGATATGGCTACAAGAGGAATTTTGTTGATTTCTTGGTACACAGCTCACAAAGAGACTTGATGGAGCTTATGAGAAACCTCCCCGGCCCCTGTTCCTCTTCTCTATACACAGGCCCATTTCTCCCTGTCTCCAGGTATTACTCAACTCAAACCACTTAGTTCTCAAGATCCGCAAGAATCTTCTCACCCTTCGCCTTGGCCGACGCGAAGTCACCGACCATGTAGAAGGCACCCTCAGGGAGGCTGTCACCCTCACCGCTGAGGATGGCCTTGAAAGAGGCAATGGTGGTCTTGAGGTCGACGAGGACACCCTCGATACCAGTGAAGACCTGGGCGACAGTGAAGGGCTGGCTCAGGAAACGCTGGATCTTACGGGCACGCTCGACGGTAAGCTTGTCAGCCTCGGACAACTCGTCCATACCCAGAATGGCGATGATATCCTGGAGGGACTTGTACTCCTGGAGGATCTGCTGGACACGGGTGGCGGTGTCGTAGTGGTCCTGACCGACGACACGGGGGTCAAGCATACGCGACTTGGAGTCGAGAGGGTCGACAGCGGGGTAGATACCCAACTCGGAGATACCACGGGACAAGACAGTGGTGGCGTCAAGATGGGCGAAGGTGGTGGCGGGAGCAGGATCAGTCAAATCATCAGCAGGGACGTAGACGGCCTGGACGGAGGTGATGGATCCCTTCTTGGTGGTGGTGATACGCTCCTGCATGCCACCCATGTCGACGGCAAGGGTGGGCTGGTAACCGACGGCAGAGGGGATACGTCCCAGAAGGGCAGACACCTCGGAACCGGCCTGGGTGAATCGGAAAATGTTGTCAATGAAGAGCAACACTGAGGAAACACGGGTTAGCTATCAACGAGTCATTTGTTGCTTGGGGACAGAAAAACACTCACCATCCTGACCCTCCTCGTCACGGAAGTACTCGGCAACGGTGAGACCGGTAAGGGCGACACGGGCACGGGCACCTGGGGGCTCGTTCATCTGACCGAAGACAAGGGCGACCTTGGACTCGCCATCAAGCTGAATGACGGAGGTCTCCTGCATCTCGTGGTACAGATCGTTACCCTCACGGGTTCGCTCACCGACACCGGTGAAGACGGAGTAACCACCGTGAGCCTTGGCGATGTTGTTGATGAGCTCCTGAATGAACACGGTCTTGCCGACACCGGCACCACCGAAGAGACCAATCTTTCCACCACGGGCGTAGGGGGCGAGGAGATCGACGACCTTGATACCGGTGGCCAGAACCTCGGCAGAGGTAGACTGCTCGACGAACTCGGGAGCCTCGGCGTGGATAGGCAGGCGCTTGGCGGAGTTGATGGGACCACGCTCGTCAATGGGGTCACCAGTGACGTTCATGATGCGGCCCAGAGTCTCAGGACCGACGGGGATGGTGATGGGAGCACCAGTGTCAAGGGCCTTAGCACCTCGGACGAGACCCTCGGTACCTATGACGCGGGTTAGGAAATTGACGCGAATTTTTTCGGGAGTGATAACATACCGTCCATGGCAATGCAGCGGACGACATTCTCACCCAGATGTTGCTGGAAGTTGTCAGTTGATGGCTTTTGAGGCAGATGATTGACTGCTACGTACGGCGACCTCGAGGACCAGCTTCTGGCCATTGTTCTCGGCCTCCAGGGAGTTCAGAATGGCAGGGAGCTTAGCGCCATCGAACTTGACTGCAATGTGGTCAGTACGGCAATTATATGACTGTGGCAGGCTCGCTGCGAGTCTGTCGCAGAGATTGACTAACCATCGACGACGGCACCGATGACCTGTGAGACAGATGGGTTAGCATTTGATTCCGTGGCTATTTGGGGGCCGGGCGACCGGAGAGGCCCGAGGGCGAGGTCGAGGATGGGAGCGAGCTCACCTGGTAAACCCTGCCGGCACCGACGCTGGCAGTGGACGCCCATCGGCTGCTGACGGGAAGTCGGAGAGAGGCAGGTCGGATGGCACGGGGGGCGGCCGCGAACGACGGGCGAGCCGCGCGGGCGAAGGAGGAAATGCCGCTGCCGAGGGAAAACAAGGCGTCAGCTCAATTGGGCTTCAATTGGGGCGGGAGGAGGGCGAAATCATCGGGGGATGGCCCTCCGGGTGTGAAACTCACCTCTTGAACATCTTGAAAGATGACAAAGAGCGATCAGAGATGGGAGTGGAGAGAGGTTGGTGAAGCTGAGGGAGAACTTTTACGGAGTGAGCAGTTTTGCTCGGGAGGACGACTTCGTCGGTTAGAGCTTTCGCAGCGGGTCACGTGGGACGCTAGCCTGAAATTACAGGCGGCTCCACCGCTGGAACTGCGATGCCGGCAATTTACCGGGACGACGCGGCGGGATTATTCGCGACCCAGACCCAGCGGTTGCCTTGGAGAGGGAGCGCAGACGGGTGCTCCAGTACTCCGTGAGTTACGCCAAATCCGCAGCGGACGCACAGCACAGCGCCCAGCACAGTACACTGAGCGACAGCGGAGCAATGGTCCTGGCCAGGGGTTATCTCGGTCAGTCGGCCTCAGGCAGCATCAATTAAATTTCACTGGAGAGGTCGTGTCGAGCTCTTATTACAACAGCAAGGAGGTCAATTGAGCGACGAGGAGACGAGACGGCACACTGTGATGGGAATATGTACGTAGTAGTGGTGTCTGTCGAGGGGGGGATGTGTTGGGTAATTGGGAGCGGCAGAGACAGTTGCAAACAACAAGCAGAAGCAGACGGATGTACGCAAGATGCGCCGTGGGAAAGCGGGGAAAGTAGCACTGCGCTGCCGAGATGGGTGGAAGGAGGGCGAGATGGGGGTGTGGACGAGGAATGGACGGGGGGAGGGGACCAGCAAGCAGGAAGAGGATGAGCCAGACACCAGAGCCGACATTCGAAACACCAAGAGTCCAAGACACACCCGCCGACTTGGACACAGTGTCCCAGTGCACAGTGTGTACTCCTCTGCTCCGGTCTCTTCCTCGACAGTGTGGCCGGCCAGCGTCAATTGACTTCAATTCGCTCAGGCCGCTGTCCTGGCGTTTGGATCCCACCATCCTCCCACTACCCTCCCACAACCCACCCACCTCCGAACACGCTGGCTACATGCTGCTCCAGCGCTACTGTATGTACGTACCCGGCTGTGCGCTCCCCCCAGAGTCAACATCTCCAGCCCAGCGGCGCCTCTTCCATGCCTCCGATTCCCTCTTCCCATTGGCCCACTCGCCCAGCTTGCCTCATCCCCCCTGTCTCCCACCCGCCGCGCAGCCAACCAACAAGGGCAATTGCGGAAAGCCCTTCTCCACCCGGAAGCTGGAGCTGGCAGGGAGCCAAGGGCAGCTCCTTGAGGTTCTGATGGGGCGCCCGAGGACCCAGTTTATTTTCCCTCCCTGCCGGTGTGGCATTTGCCAATTGTTCTTTTTATTTCCCTCGCTCCAGTACAGTCTCCCTTTTTTTCTGGCTTTGTTGGCCTGGCTTCCCCATGTCCGTCCGTCGCTCGCCCGTTCCCCGGCTGCCCCGGCTCAATTTGCCTCTTTGCCCCATCCTATCCGTCCACTCGTCAAGCTCACTCCCAGCGTCTGTCAGCCTTCTTTAACCGGGCTGCTGGCACTCTGAAGAGAGGCGATTGATTTAGACATTGGACCTACAGATTGCTACCTGACTCACTATAAAGAAAACACCACCGTGTCCAATTGAAGTATTAGGCTTAAGCCTCTGCAACCAATGTCAATTGCCTCCAATTCCTTCACTACCACGCAGTACGACGTAGTACACCGCGGCCAAAGCTCAGTCGCTATCCCGAAACCCCGAGCCGAAAAATCCGAGGCAGCGCGCACGCGAACGCACGGATCCAGAAGGGCTCCATCAGGCTGTGGGAAGCACAACCTCCAACTTTAGGGGGGCAATCAGGCGGTGTCTATAGTTAATCCAAGTCCCTTGACCAACGTTGAGAGATACTGTTTATTATTAAGCATCTCAGTATAGTACCTTACTCGACTGTACAGAAGTGAAACCCCTTCATCACGACTCACGCTCGTACGCAACGTGAACCCTCAGACAGACAGCCCCCTCCCGTCATGTCTCCACCACCTCGAATCAACACTCAGTCATCGTCTTCACGCATCATCTTCATCGGGTTTATCAAGCCAATTGTATTCCACGTCCGTTTTACTTCCTTCACTACCTCTAAGAGAGGGTCGACTTAGAGGGTCGACTCTAGTGCCAGGATCTGCAGAGTGAATCATTTGTTAGTCAACTATCAACAGCAAGAGAAACGGTCAGACCTTGCGGTCTACTTACGATGGCTGTTCGGCAAGGAACATAAATATGAGTCCAGTTCTTTCGCCCATTCCACTCCATCGGAGTCGTGAAGAACCGAGTGCTCTCATCGACCCGGCCGTGCCCGCCCACGTCTTTTGAGTCAGTGTTTAGCACAATCCGATACGTCCCGGCCACATCGATGCCAATGCGGTAGTCGCTGAAGCTCTCCGTTGGGTGGAAGTTGAAAATGAAGACTACTCCGGCTCGCTCAAACACAATCACCTTGTCGCCCTCATGCTTCAGCGAGATGTAAGCCTGAGAGGCCCCAAGCCACCCATACTTGGCCTCGGTTTGGTTCATCTCTTGGTCAAAGTGGTTGAGGAACTGGTACCGTAGGAGAGGATCCTCTGTCAAATTGAGTTGACGTCGGGCGTACCAGAAGGAGTCGTTGTTGCCTGCTCGGGGGAAGTCTAGCCACTCGGGATGACCAAACTCGTTGCCCTCAAAGTTGAGGTAGCCCTCGCCACCTAATCCGTGTGTCAAAAGTCGAATCATCTTGTGAAGTGCCATGCCTCGATCAATGACAGACGTCAATGGCGAGATAGTCGACATGTTTGTGTACATCTCGGCGTCACAGAGATGCATCATCAAGGTCTTGTCGCCAACCAATCTGTAGCAGTGTTAGTGGTCGATGCTTAAATAAGGAGTTGCTAGGACACTTGCGCTTGGTCGTGACTTTCACAGTAGGCAATCGTCTTCTCTCCATGACGTCGGTTGGTGAGCGTGTGGCAGATATTGGCAATATCCCAGCTCTCATCCTTGACCTCTTTCAAGATCTTGATCCACATGTCGGGGATGGCCATTGCGAGGCGGTAGTCGAAACCCACACCTCCAAGAGACAAAGGGACGCATAGTGCAGGCATTCCTGAAACATCTTCGGCAATAGTGATGCAGTCTGGGAATAAGGTGTGCAACAACTCATTCGCCAGCATCATATACACTACCGCCTCCTCGTCGACATCACCACCGAAGTACTCGTGGTAACCGCCAGAAAATCCTCTGTTCAAGTCAGCATGAGGGAGTCAAGATATGCAACGGATAGACGAGGTAACTCACGTTCCCATGCCGTGGTGGGTATATAGCATGCTGGTGACACCGTCAAACCGGAAGCCATCGAACTGGTACTCATCCATCCAGAAGCGCAGGTTGCTGAGAAGGAATCGCATAACCTCGTGATGGCCATAGTTGAAAAGTCTGCTGTCCCATTGATCGTGCTTACCCTTGCCACCGCTGTGGAAGTACTGGTGATCAGTGCCATCGAATTCGTTGAGGCCATCGAGCACGTTCTTGGAAGCGTGGCTGTGGACGACATCAAGAAGCACAACGATTCCCATACTGTGCGCCGTGTCAATGAGTTCCTTCAGGTCTTCTGGAGGTCCATATCGGCTGCTGGCCGCGAAAAAGTTGTTGACTTGGTAGCCAAAACTGGCGTAGTATGCGTGTTCCATGACAGCCATCAACTGGATCACATTGTACCCAAGCTTGTGAATCCTGGGTAGCATGTTCTTGGTGAACTCTTTATATGTGGCAACACGCTGCTCCGCTGTGGAGATACCGACATGAGCCTCGTATACGCGGACACTTGCTGGCTTCGCAGGACGGGAATGCTTGAACTTGTACGTCTCCGAGGCAGGAGGGTTCCAGAAACGAGCGTCATATGCCGGCGAGACAGACAAGTCCTGGGTCACGTACTTGATCCAGGCTGGTAATCGGTCGACGTGCTCGCCATTGGGCAAGTTGAGGGAGATCTTCAGGGCGAAATGTTAGACATGGAACAAGCCTTGGGGAAAGCATGGACTGTAACCGACCTTGAGCTTGGAGTTGTGGGGGATAGCAGGCTTTCCATTCTTGGCAGGAAGGGTAATTTCGAAAACACCATAGTCATTCTTCTTCATGGGGTGAGAGCCGCGATTCCACTGATCTATGCGTGTGTAAGCTTGCTTCCAGCTGCAGCAGCGTCCCAGACCTACTGAAGTCTCCAATAAGGAAGGCCGCAACGGCATTGGGCGCCCACTCCCGATAAATGATGTTGTTCTTTTTGTCGACATTGAAACCGAACTTTTCGATGCCCTGCACAATCACGTCTCAGCAAGCTATCGCTGTGAGTGAGCGCGGAGAGTCTTACCCGGCTGAACTGTTCCAGACTGCCCTCGGTAGCAGTAATGGTCTTAACCCAGTTCTGAGCCTTTGCATATCGTCTCTTCAGCGTTTCGCTGAACGGGGCCAGCCAGGGATCCAGGTTGACGACGCCTGAGGTGGTTGTCAATGGGGTCCGTCCACTTATCAGATCATCACATGTCAGAGGTCCACTAACCCGTGCCGTCAAGAGGAGCTTCTGCGGTTGCATTGGAGCCGGAGGTGTCAAGCGAATTGGCCGAAGCCTTAGCGACTGCAGTCATGATGAAGACTGGCAAGAGCTGGAGGTGATGATGGTGAGAGACGAAGAAAAGCGAAGAAGTGGTTGAAGAGGGCGGGGTAGCCGTCGAAGTGGTGTTGTGAGCTTCAGTTTAAATGTTGAGCTAACTGAGACAGTGGCAAGCGTGAGAGTCCAGACCACGGCTGTTGGCTGCAGAAAAGGGAGGATAGTAGTGGAACCGCGCAGCTCTGGAACGAAGATATTGGGCGATGGAACGTCTATGATGGGGAGAGGAAGAAGAAGCGGGCATATCTGAGACCTGGTGCAGCCATCAGCTATCCGGCCTGCTTCCAACCTAACCTGGACTTTGCTGATTGACACATAGCTTTATCGATAAAGCGGCCGCTCAGTTGGGATGACGTCGAGGATGGCGATTTTCCCAACGTCTCAGGTACGTACCGCGCCCGGGTGGTACCGCCTCGCCTATCACTGGCATTCAGTCGCAGTGTGTGTCCTTGCACTGTGCCACATTGATTCTGCAACTGCAGAACTCTCCTGTTTAGCCGACTCGCCACTATCCTGGATGTCTCTGCACCAACCAACCTTGCGACGGATAGTGGCGAATAAGTGCACCGACTTTGACGGCGCAGGACGGAGTCGGACAGCCTGTCAGGGCCGTGGGCTGCTTGGCTGCGACTGCTGCTCTCCACAGGCTAGCGGCTGGCTGGGGAGCTGGCCAGCGCCCACTGCTCCCCTGAGCCCACCGATAGCGGCGCAGTTCGGCTGAACGACTGGT
Source organism: Cylindrodendrum hubeiense (assembly GCA_014621425.1). NCBI lineage: Eukaryota > Fungi > Ascomycota > Sordariomycetes > Hypocreales > Nectriaceae > Cylindrodendrum > Cylindrodendrum hubeiense. The sequence continues at coordinate 38,015 of JAANBB010000229.1, read as the reverse complement.
CGCAGCTCCGTCGGCAACCAGCTCCAACCAGCTGGCCAACCAGTCCCAACAACCTCACGGAGCTCTCTGCTTCACATTACATTGTACGCACGCAAGCCCATTGCTACATGCCCAAGCTGCTGGGACCCCTCTCACTGGCCCCAAATTACCCGCCTTGTGGCGCGCATCGCTCCTTTGTGTGATGCGATAAGCTTCCCCCATCGGCTCACTACCGCTCGCCCGCCACAAGCCGCAACCGCCCCGCATCCGGCATCTGATCATCGTATCGTCACATCGGCCAGCCAGCCTCGTCAAAGTCGGTCGACCGTCTCCTGACGCTGTGCCCTGCGATTCTTATTATGTGACTAGAATAAACACAACAATGTCGCCCTTTGTAAGGGTGCTTCCTCCAGCCCCGAGAGCCCTCCGCTCCGTCTCGAACCCTCTCCTTCGACCATTCCCACGACCTTTCAATCCACGCCACCGACAGCTCTCCGTATCGCGCTCCCTGGCCACTTCCAAACGAAACGCCGACATAAACTCCGGCTTCACCGGCACCTATGATCCCTCAATCGATTCCGGGCGGGGGCCCATGTTCAACAAGTCCAGCTTCGGTGTCCCCCATTTCTATCCACGCGATCTGAAGAAGCGGGTGGACGACTACGTCGTCGGCCAAGACAGGGCCAAGAAGACCATCTGTTCCACCATTTTCAACCATTATCAAAGCCTCCGTCGACGGCACCAACATGAGCACGAGGACCGGAATAGGCGCGATAAGGTGATGCGTCAGCGGTTTGCTAGGGACAGGGAGCTGCATCAGAAGCGCCGCGATATGCACCCTGTCGAAGGTCAGCGCGCGCCTGGTTGTGTTCCTGCGCGATATGCCACTAATGATCTCCAAGACGAATTCCCGGGCCACAGCGAGTCCGTCCGTCAACTTCATGACAATCATGAAATTGAAGAAGATGCTCTCGATCTTCTTTACCACCCCGACGATCCTGCCGCAACCGAACACGTCAAGATCGACAAGAGCAACTTGCTGTTGATAGGACCAACTGGTGTTGGCAAGACTTACATCCTAGAGTGTGTTCCATTGTATCCCATCGGATCCGCCGACTTATAACATGCTGACGACTTTTAGAACACTGAGCAAGAAGATCAAGGTCCCCTTTTCAATCTGCGACTGCAACTCGTTTACCCAAGCTGGATATATCGGACAAGACGTAGAGACATGTATCGAGCGACTCCTCATCGAATCTAATTACGACATACAAGCTACTGAACATGGCATTGTTGTGTTGGACGAGTTTGATAAAATTGCTAGGCGCGAGTCCAGCACTGGCCGAGATGTTGGCGGCGAAGGCGTACAGCAGGCTCTCCTGAAGCTTGTCGAAGGAACCAAAGTCACCATCAATGTCAAAGACAACCGCTCGTCCAGGTCAACACCGCCCATTACAACAAATTATAACTCTACGGGGTCGTCTTCGTCCTCGCCCCAAACTGCCCCGCCAAGTGGTAAGGTCGATCAGTACACAATCGATACTACCAACATCCTGTTCGTCTTTTGCGGTGCATTCGTCGGACTAGACAAGGCCATTTTGAGACGAGTAGCTCGACCATCCATGGGATTTGGAGGCGAACTCCGCGGTCGATCATCCATGTCTGGCAGCAAGCAGGTTCTCCCACCAGACTCGTATACCCATCTCCCACACCATAACGTCAACTCTGCACCGTCCTTTACACCCTTGGATCTCACAAGTCCGTCAGATCTTCAGGCCTTTGGCTTCATCCCGGAGCTGATTGGGCGACTTCACAACATCTGCGCTCTCAGCCCACTCTCCAAGGACGACCTCTTCCGTATCTTGACCGAGCCTCGCAATAGTCTCGTCGCCCAGTACAAGGCTCTCTTTGACACATACCCTTCTCGATTGTACTTTACTGAGAAGGCATTATATGCCGTTGCGGAGCGGGCTGCCACGGCGGAGACGGGTGCCCGAGGATTGAAGATGGAGATGGAACGAGTTCTGGCCGAGCCCATGTTTGATGCACCAATGACGTACGTGCTCATCACCGAGGCGTGTGTAAAGGGGACAGAGAAGGCTGCGTACTGGGGCAAGGACGGCCGGTTTGAACTGGATAGGCGGATGGAGGAAGAGGAGCTGAACCCGTCCAAGACGGAGCAATCGGAAACGTTTGAAGGATATAGGGAAGCTGGGCAGAGTGGTGGATGAGGGACCCAACCCCCGCACGGTAGGGATATGGAGCAAATGGTTCAACTGTTAGATGGGAGTTCTGGCAACTGGGAGACAACATGTGCACATTTAGGAGCTTTGGAAAGAGACAAGCGACAAATTTCAAACAATGACTCGACTCGGGTTCCGTTGTGGTAGTACAGTATTTACACCAAGAAGGCTTGATTTCTCTGGAGTCACCTCGAAACCCCCATCCATACCCATGCCCCAAGGCCATTTTACACACGGATACGTCTCCATGAGTCACCCCATCTTCTAGCACAAATGAAAAAACGTCGTGTGTTGAGTTTACTCGGCGCTGCCCTTGGGAGGGGACTGGACCATGCCCTTGCCGCTGTAGCCGGGTGAGGTGATACCGGTGAAGGGGTCGGATTTTTGGTTCTGGAAGAGGACAAGTTAGTCGGGTGCTCTTTGGGGGGAAGCAATTGTAGGCGAGGCTTACGATGAGGAACTCGTTGCTCTGCTCCTGGTACTCCGCGGACATGGTGTAAGGGACGGGCTTGGCGAAGAAGCGGATGACACCGAAGATGCCGACACTGGCAGCAAGGCCGATGGCGACACCCCAAGCGACGCGGGCGCCGCTACCGGGGGGGTCCGTGGCGCGGGGACCGTGAGGGCCGAAGGCAATCCAGTACGCTATTGAGACAGTTTGAGTTAGTTTTCTGGACGTGATGCAACGATATGGAAACGCAGGGGGGGTTGTCAGGGCGGCATTGCATCAAGCTCCGTCTGCCAATCAGATAACGGAATTGACTACATGATGTAATTGAGGCTCTGGCAAAACCCGATGCAAGGCTGAAATGTGTAGTGGAGGAGTTGTGGAGTGAATTGATGCTCGGGAGCGGAATGGGTTGTGGTGGTGAGGTGACTTTGGTGACGAGGCTGATCTCTCGGCTACGTGGGAGGTATTTTCGTGGACGGGTTCAAAAACGCACCAGCTTTCTTCTCCTGGAGGGTCAGCTCGTTCCAGTTGACTCCCATGCGGTCACGGAGAGCCATCCAGAGGTCGGCCTGCTCCTGAAGGGGCATGCCCTCCCATCGCTTCTCGATGTTGGCGAGGGTTGGGTTGGAGATGGCGTGAGTGGTGGCGGCTCGGGTCGCGAAAGCGGGCGAGCTGCGCACCAGGCTCTTGCGCAGCAGATTCGACGCCGAAGTGCGCAGCATTGTAAAGGATTCGGGGGCGATTCGGAAGGAGGCTCGGAGATGGTCAATTGGGAGGGTTCTCGAGAGCAAGTTCGCGAGGCGTCGGGTCGAAGGAAGTGGTAAAGAGGTTCGTCGGGACGAGGTTTATTGCTGGGCGAGTCAAGCCGGAGCAAATTCGAGCAATCGTATGATGGGCCCCGTGCCAGCTGCCCGGAAGATGCTCGGCTACATGGGTGACTTTACTCAATTGGTGCGTGTCACGTGATTTATCTCACCCGCCTTGCCGCTTTGGGCCTAAGGGGTGACCATTGGGAATTTAATCTTCCCCCATTGGCTGGCAGCATGACGACAGCTCCGTCATTCCTCCTCCACAATCTCTCAGCCCACTTCGTCAGATAGCATGGCATTACGGATGAACACTGTCGAGAATTAGGACAAGGCAAACCATTGCGCACTCAATGGCTGGTCAATTGCATATGCGGAATCTTGGTGATTATTTCTGTTTGGTCTATTTTTTCGGCCGGGCAATGTCGGCAGCGTTCACGACTGGGGATTGTTCCTCTCTATCTATTTTTCAAACAACATCTGATGTTTCCCTTCACCCATGTATACGAATGCGGCGACAGCCGGGGTCCAGCCATTGACACCAGCCCATCTCAGCATGCGGTTCGTCCGCCCCCATCAAAACTGCACATCAAATAAGTTCCTGCTCCGGAACCTCTCGCCGTATTTGATAAACACAATTGGCACCGGAATCATGGCCACTGCGATAAACGCGAGCACGGACGTGCCCCATCCGTATCCCAGCTTGTCGTACATTTCCCCCCCCCGCCAAGGGCAGAAGCGCTCCCATCAATGAGCGGAGGACAGTGCTAGCGGACATAGCGGATGCCGCGTATTGGACATATGCATCGACCAAGTAAACTGAAGTTCCCATCTGCCGGGTGTTAGCTATCGTGCACAAACGCCCTATAATCACATCCATGAAGGAGCTTACCATGGCGCAAATCATTCCGACACCCAGGAACCCTGTTCCAAGGATGGGTAGCATCCAATGGGTATTCTTCTCAGCCGTCCAACCATAAATGAAAAGGCCCAGGGGAACGGTGACGGAGGCGATGATCAAGACTGGTAGGCGATACTCTGGCTTAGGTTTCCCTCCATTCTTCTTGGTTAGATGCTTAGAAAGTTTGTCCGAGGTGCCGCCTGCAATGACAAGGCCCACGACTGAACCCACACCGATACCCAGGTAGGAGAGGCCGACTGCTCCGGTGGAAAATCCATACTGGTGTTCGAAGAGAAGGGGCATAGCAGTAAAAATCAGATACAGGTATCCGTAGACGATGGCCATGTATAACGAGAGAAGAAAGACGATGGGGGAGAAGAGCAACATCTTAGACGGCCGAACGATGGCAAATCGGAACAATTCCTTCGGGGTGCGACCGGTATCGGCAGATGAGCGAAGCTTCAGGTTCCCGGTCTCCTTCTGGAGCTTCTCTGTTTTGTGTTTCAGAATAGTATATGCGTACGTCTCACTCATGAAAACGAAATTGATCACTGTGATGACGCCAGCCTGTGAGACAAAAGAGCATTAGCAAATGTATCGGAGATGAGGAACCTCGCAGCAACTCACCACCATGGCCACTACCCAGAACGACCAGCGCCAACTTTTCGCCTCGGTCAAGTATCCGCCCGCTGGGATATGTTGTTAGAGTTACGGCTCTTACATTTACCATACATGGATGAGCTCACCGATGGGGCCAATAATGGGACCCAGAATAGGCCCTAAGATCCACGAAGCCATAGCAGCTCCGCGCTTTTCCTGAGAAATCATATCGGCCAGTGATCCCGCACCAAGAGCAAGCGGGCAGCATCCAGCGAGCCCGGCCAACAGTCGGAATACAATCAGGCCACTTAGGTTGGGAGCCTTAGCGCATGCAATGTTGAAGACCACAAACATGACATTGCAGATATTGTACAAGTGCAGCCGGCCGTACATCTCAGACAAAGGCGCAATGACTAGGGGACCGAAGCAGTATCCAAGGAGATACACGGAGACGATGAATGAGGCAAGCTCTTGATTCGTGGAGTCGAATTCGGCCATGACTTGCTCGATGCCAGGCGCAAAGATAGATGATGCGAGAGGCCTGCAGATAGTTAGAGTGTAATATTCCCAACTAGCAATGGATAAAACTGTGACATACGTAACAAATGTTATTGATGACACGAGGGCGACGGTCATGGCCTTCTTTCCCGACGTCCAGTTCTGCGGGTTTGCTGGGTCATCTGGACCATCCCAACCAACAATATTTGGGTCTTGGGGAGCAGGCTCGTCCAGGTCCACCGATGTTGAACCGGCCTCGATATCTTTAGTCTCTGTGTCGGCAAGGGGTATCGGGGTACTGGATGTCCCCGGGCGACCGTTGGTATTAGCGGCGGCCATGGTGTGGCGATTCGGGAATCGATTGGGCGACGCCCTGGTTAATACCTCGAGATAGTTGGACCAAGATCGAGGACTTTCTCCGAAACCCAAGAGAGAAGGGGGGCTGATGCAGGAGACAAGGTATCGGGATGTGAGAACCAAGTACAAGACAAAATGACGAATGGGTGGAGGTGACGACACTTATAAAGATGCACGAGATTCATGACAGCCAACCCAAGCCAGCAGAACAGCCCGTTATTAGCGTAATGACGGAAATCAAGGGACCATGCAAACTAGATTATTTATTATCTCCGAGGATCGTAGGACCTTGATAGGCTCACGTCTGTCTCCGGCCCGTGGTCATCGGAGGCGCATCCACGGGCCGGCAAATAGGAGCCAAGGAACACTGAGAATTCCACTTTACTGGGTAAGGTTTTTACGAATATCCCTCCTTGATTCATGATTATAAACCGGAGTAAGACGGAATCGGCATGTTCTCGTAACCGTACGAGGAGATTGGGTGCATTGCGTAGGCACGAGGCGCCGGGGGTGCGGTTGCGCCTGGAGCGGGCCCGCGGACATTTTCCATGGAAACTCCGCGGGCTCTCCCGGACCGCAACCGTTCCTTAACATTTGTCCACCTTCATCGCTCCCGGACTTCCCCAACTCGGAGTGCCAATCCCCTTCGTACCTCTGTTATCTGCTGGCGATATGGGTCGACAGCCACGCCAGCGCCCAATTTCCTGCCACTTTTGCAGGCTGCGAAAGCTTCGGTGCAGCCGTGTCTTTCCCTGCACCAACTGCGTATCCCGCGGGTTGCCTTGCCCCGAGCCGCTAGAGCCACCGTCTCCGTCCCAGCCCGCGGCTGCCAAGAGAGCATACAGTGTTGCCCCAACTGCTGATTCCGATGTCTTAAGTCGCCTGGAGAGATTGGAGGCTCTTCTTGTGGTCCGAAATAGGCAGCCTGATGTTGTGCTGCCGTCCGTGAATGCACCCGCCCTGACTGACATCCTCGCCTCCGGGCCCGCCCAACTACCCCTGCCGCAACTCATTCCCTCAGACGTTCAGAACTTGACGGCAGATGCCCTGTTTTTAGAACGGTCGTGTCTTGGCCCAAAGCTGAGTGTGAGATCCCCTTTATTCCGAATACTTGGCCATGCCACTCACTAGCTATTGCATAGGACTCTGTACTAACAGAAACCGTCGTCTTCCGCATATGCCCCATCCGCTTGATCACACAGTCGTCTTCATCCTATGTTCCCTCCTCCAATTTGTCATTTGAACCGACAAAATGCATCTGGCTACCCCAGCGAGGAGAGGCCAGAGTCCTGGTAAATAAGTACCTCAACCACATCACTTACATCCACCATATTGTTCATAGCCCGTCTTTGCGCGCGCTCGTGGATGATGTATACGACAGCTTACAGCAAGGCACACAGACTCCCATCGGCTCTGTGATTTTACTCCTTTCCATTTGCACCGACGTCACGTACTCGTGGACAGATCAGGACGAGAAGAGTGAGCTGTTCTCAGACTCCAAGGAGGCAAATTCACAGGCTGTTGTCTGGCTCAAGGCGGGTCTGGACCTCTTGGACAATGCGCAGCGCAATGGCCATATTTCAATAGAGTGTATCCAAGGTCTTCTGCTCTTGAGCTTCGTGATATGCAACCTCGAAGGCATCTCGGTCCGGGCCCGATCTATCATCTCCAAGGCGATCGTGATGGCTCATGAGCTGGGAATGCATCGCATTGACCACACCAACAATGCTGGGATGGGTCAGCCGCCACGCTGGACTGGATTAAAAGCCGAGATGGGGCGAAGAGTATGGTGGTATCTCGCATCAACAGACTGGTGAGCTACATTCCTGAGAACCATGACATCTTGTTCGAGTGTCTCACAAGCGTATAGGCTGCTGGCTCGATTCCCCGGACCACACGAGGGCACGTACTCCATCAATCCTCAACACATGGCCGTCAAAAAACCTCTCAATATTGAAGATGAGAATATCGTCGAGGGGGTAAACCTCGTGGGCCTGCCGATAGAGGAGCCCACGTGCATGTCCTACTTTCTTCAGCGTATCCGTCTGGCAGAACTATCTCGGAAATTCACCGACCGGATAGGCCTCGCTGCGTCCAATCCTGATTTGGTGCGATACAACCTCGTGACAGAAATCGACGAGGCAATCGAGGAATACATTCAGGACATTCCACCGTTTTTCACCATTGAAGCCAAAGACCTAGAACGCCTCCCGCCCTCGGACCCGCGGCGGTCTCCTGCAATCATTATCCAACGGCATGTGATCACCTTATTTGTTCATGGCCAGCGCTGCAAACTTCATATCCCCTTCTTCGCCCGTGGTACAGTCGACCCTGCGTACGCTCGCTCGCGGGAGATTTGTCTCAAGACTGCACAAACCATCCTCGAGACAGAACACCAACTAGAGAGGGAGAAGATCACATTTGTATCCACCAGACTCCGGTTGACAGTGGTACTGCACAGTGTTTTCTTGGCTAGCATAGCTCTACTGATGGATCTTTGCCTGGGGCCCGAGGCGGGAGATAAGACGAAGAGCCGAGAACAGATGGCGCAGGTGTGGAGAATCCTAGAGGACGCACAGGGACTCTCTGCCCCCGCGACGAAACTCCAAGAACTATTGAGACAGGTGATGAGGAAATACAAAGTTCCCCTCCCGGTAACGAAACCGAGTGATTCGGAAGCGAGAAGGGTGAATAGCCACGGTGGTGCTCTCCCACTCACACCTAGCTCGGTAACGAATAGAGGGCCTTCAACAACCACAAGCCCAAATGAACCCATGTATACCGACCCGGATTTGGAAAATTTCGGTTCGGGAATGGATCTAGATGATATTGACTGGGATAGTATTCTCTGGAGTCTGGATGTACCCTTGGTATAGATGGTCTATAGATGGCGTCTAGGGTAATCACTCTAACCGGTTGTTGATTGCGGGATGTATAAGTATGGCACTATATAGAAGACTCTCATGAATAAATATACCACTCTTCTTCGGATGACTCGGAAGCGAGATTTGTGACACCTATTCCCGTGCTTTGGTGCCCGGAGTTTGAGAGTTTTTGTCGTGCTCTATCGGTCTGCTGAGCATTTGTTCCTCTGGGTTAGATAAACAAACGAAGGGGAAAATACCCCGCTCTTGAGATTCAGACGATGCTAGCTTTTAAATCATATGATTCTTTATTCTAATCTGGGGTAGATGGCTGATAAACCCATTTCACCCATTTCACCCCATTTAATACATGTACTGGGATTGGTGTCCAAAATCAAGGACTCCAATACCATTTCAGGACCCAAGCAAGTCAATTGCGACCATGAAACATACTAACTCCTTGACTAATACATAACGCATGTGCAGGTTCTTTCTATGTTGCTTAGAAGGCGGTGATACGTGACTTTACTTCGATGGTGGTGCAAGGTTTTTCGGTGGCTCCGGTTTTGTCTCGGCGCTGCACAGAAGAATATGCTTAGCGGCTGGCTTTGAGAAGATGGTGGGATTAATAAAGATAGCTACCTTTGTGAAGGGGAATCCTTTCGGAGCGCATCAGGGGCGAAGACGGGCTGGAAAGTGTAGTATCCTGTACAGGCGAGTGAGTTTCAAGCTGAGTGAGAAGTGAGGGAGGATCTTTGGAGTAAGCTCACCTCCGACAACGCCAGAGAAGACGGTCAGAGCAAGAGGCAGTGCTCTCTCAAAGACAGACATGGCGGTTTAATCTGTATTGGCCGAAAGAATGGAGGGAGTCGGTAAAAAAGTCGGCAATGGGATTGGAGGCAACTCGTCTTTGGCTTGCTGGGTTCCCGACGGACGTCGCAGTGGATCGTGGCTAGTGGAAATAGTGGGTTGTTCCGGCGCTCCAGGCGCGTTGAGTCCCCGAACGCCGAGCCCCACACCCGCACTTTACCGTCTACAGTGGCGCGCCCTCCCCTACCGGAACGCGTCTCCCAATTCCTGGACCGCGTTCCCCGCTACACCTGATCCGAGCACCAATTAACGAGATCCTGATTCCACCAATTCGCAATAGAAGCTCCCTCCGACCACAGCAAACGTACATCCCTCGACAACTTCTCGACCGATTCGGACCTCGAGGCCCATGGCTCGATGAGATAATGATCCCAGTGGACCATGGCCAACTGGAAGGAGCTGGGAGAAGTCCCGGATTCGGAGGATGAGGATGGCTTCGATAGCCAGGAGATGGCCCCTGTGCCAAGCCTTGCTTTGATGACCAACAAGATCAGTCCGGCCCGCAACGAGAAGAAGACGGCACAAACCAAAGAGAAGGAGAACGCAGAAGATATATGGGACGTCCCCGACTCTCAAGAACAGGACCTACCTATCCTCCCGACGAAGAACACCCCCCGACAACCTGCGACGATATCACGACCAGTGGAACCACTCGCAATCGACTCCTCGCCACTGTCATCTCCATTATCATCACCTCTGTCGTCGCCCTTGTCACCCGCACGCAGCGACAGTGGCATGACACCCGTTGATTTCCTTTCCATCCAACGAGACTCTACAGACTTCGACTCTCAGCTGCCGAACGAGAACCAACCGCAACTCGTGGACCTGGACGAGATATCTAGAAGCTACGTTGAGCTATCGTCCCCACCACCAGAATTTCCTGGTGCTGTTTCAAGTATTGGACCGCTGCTTTCCTTACCGGATGAACTCGATCCAGTTCTCATACAAAGCCAGGAGCTGGGCCGGGATGCAGACATACAGGCAGACAGGCGAGCAGCTGTTCGTTATGAGCGGTCACTTCGGCCCCGGAAACCCATTCAAGAACACCCCTATCTCCTTGAGAACGCCCAGTACAGCAGCTTGCTAAGGCAAAATGGAGTGAAGCCCTTGAGGATGGCCCTGGAGGCAGAGAGACGAAGACGGCAACAGGCTTCACAAGATAAGGACTTCGAAGACGACAGCCAGGAGTCAAGGCTACCAGAGGTTTCCGACGAGAGCCAATTAAACGGCCTGGCTGATTTCCTGGATGGTATGGATAGCCCTGATGTTCCCTCACCCTCACCACAGAAGACGTCGCCCCTGAATGATCGTGCTGGGCCAAGCAGCCAAGCTAGCTCAGCAGGCGATACTGACAGCACGAGTCTGATTGGGGAAGATCTTCCTGCCCTAAAAGATTTACTCAACCAACAACCACGATCAATACCCAAGAAAGTCGCCAAGCGGAAGAGCTCACCTTCTCGTTCGTCGACACGAAAACGAAGGAGACATGACATCATCCATAGCGATCCTCTTGAGCCGGCCGCCATTTTGAGATTGGTGGCCGGAACTACTGACTCTCCAGCCGCCCAACGTAACTTGAGGCGAAGCCCGGAGCCACCTCCTGCTGAGATTGACGAGCCTCTGCCCCAAGGATTGCGATCTCCCACCCCAACGCCTGGCGGTAGACTTGCTCACCAATCGATAACCCCTTCCGCTCTACGACATTGGGTTGTCGACAGCGATTCTGAAGATGAGCTCTCTAAACAGGACCCGGGTCCGGTGTCAGATGAGGGCGGTTCTGCATCCGCGACCGAGTCTGAGAGTGGTTCCGAAATGGTGCATACAGTCAAACATCGCATCAGGGGTGTGCTCCCAGCCTCGTGGCTTCGGCTGGACCAGCAAGCTGGCCGGGCGAAGAACCAGAAAGATGCCCACAAACGACAGGCAGAACGCTCCCCAGAACGAGAGCAGAGGCGTGGCGTTGCACAAAGACGACAGGCTACACCACGAGTTTCTACAGCACCGCATCTCTTGTTTGAGGACTCTGATGACGACACACCCGCCCCACGGCAGAGAACCACAGATGATGTCTTTCACAACCAGACGAGGCTTGTGCTCCAGGAAGACCCAGACTCAATGCCATTCCCAGAAGGACAGTGGTCAGACGATGGGGCTTCAGTGGTCGAGGATGATCAGATCGACCGCATGTTACCGGGAAGACAACGCCAGTTGAAGTTGGCAGAATCCTTCCGTGGCACCCCGAGTCGACCAAAGACGACAAAAAATCAACGAAAACCAACCTCTTCGAAGCCACCCCGTCAACCCAAGATCACCAGCATGCTTAATGAGTCTCAAGCTGGGTCGTCATCAGCAAGACAACTGGTGAAGAAGAAATATCGAGAACCGACATTAGGGCGAAAGACAAAGAGCGGAAAGGGACGAAGATCACAAAATCCTGGGAGGCCTGCAGCCGCGCCACGTCTTAGTATTCTGGACGTGATTGAACCAAATGCTCCTCGTTTCCTCAAGATTGCAGCTCGAGCTGCCAATCGACGTCGGGATATGGGCAGGTCAAGTCCTGGCAAGAAATTGATCAAACTTGGTACCCGGGAAGACCATCTCGACGTTGCATCCGTTCTGAACAGCTGGAGAGCAGGGTCTATACCGCAGCGGCAGTCAGTCTCCGCTGCAAGAAAGCAGAAGAAAACAAAGCCAACACCGAAGAAGCCTCTGACCGAAACCTCTCTAAACATCTCGACAGTTCAAAAACGTCAACCGCCACCATCTTCAGGAACACCTCGCCGGCTCGTCAGACACATGACCAATGGGGGAACTATCAGCTACCAGTCTGAAAAAAATCCTCAGGCGTCCCCTGCGAAGAGGCAACGTCCCCGGGCAAACGGACAGCTTAGTCGGTCTGGTTCAGGCGTTGCGCGACCAGCTCAGCTGGAGATGGATGAGACAGATCAAACCAGCAGCTTCCACTTCAACGCAACAAAAAGGCGCCTTGACCGTCTCTACCGGAAGCAACGTGAGGACTGGTCGAATTCGAGCATTTTAGCTCTTAATGAGGCCGGCACCGATGTTGAATATCCTGCTAGCCCTCCACCAGAGGACAATCCGGTCCCTCTGCGTATCGTGAAGCCACAGGAATCAGATCAACGGAAGTCTCGGTATCGAAAAAAGACTAGGCCCCAACAAGTCGACATCGACGCACCCCAGTACAGTCGAGCGAACGATCCCATCCCAATCGAAGCTACCCCAGTACCAGAACCGGTTCAAGCAGAAACAGAGGGACAAAAGCTTCGGGGACTCGGTTCATATGGAACCCAGTACACCCATCACTTCGAGGCATTCCCACTGGAATCAGGCGTTTACTTCCATGAGTCAACGTTGATCGGAAGTGGTGCCCTCGAAACACTATCCGACAATGCCCACTACCAGAAATTTCTGGATCTGCGTCCTCGCTCAGCATTCAATCTCGGTGGTCAGATTCTGAGATGGGGCCCATGGGATGCTCAGGTATCTTCTGAACTGGGTGTCGTACTCGATTTCGTTGCAGAGCAGCTTGAAAGCACATCGGTGATTGACATCTCTTCGTCCTCCACGCCTGCTCTTGATGCTGCAGCTTTCATCACGAAGTTTACAATGGACTCACTGAGTTTCGCAGAACCCACAAGTGTCAAGTCATTTGCATGCAGAGCGCTTGAGGTGCTCCGGGGCTTCAATGGCCGCATCAAGACACTCCTGAGTCAGAGCAGTTCTACCATACAATCCCGGTGCAGCCTGATCGCCAGCGTATACGACCACTTCCTGATTACTGCCATCATGATTCTGAAACTCTGCCAAAATGACACCTCTTTGATGAGCGAGCAATTTCAAATGGAGGATCTGATGAAAGACTTAGCAAAGACGGCGGTTTCCTCTCTCCTTACCGCCGGACTGAATCAAGTGAAGGACACGTATCGGCTGCTTCATGACACGCAATTCCGAGAGAGGGGACTTCGGGATGATGCGCGGGGTCTTCATTCATGGGTAACTGCGATGAAGGTCCTCGAACACGCTCGGATTCCGCGGTCGTCCTTCTGGGACGTGACATACTCCGTCATGGCTACTCCCGAGGCTGTGGCGAGTCTTGATGCACAAGAGCACGAACGACTCTGGAAGAATATGTTCATTCTGCTTCCCCTCACCGAATTCAACGACAAGGGAATCATCGTTGCAGGTAGCAGGCACGATACCGTAGTTGATGGCTGGGTACTACCCCAACAACTATTGAAGCAGGTATTCCAACATTACAAAGAGAATCCGCGCCAGTCTCCCAGCTTCAACAACTACTGTCGTGCGTTGGTTGGACGATGCCATTACCTCGTGCAGCAGTGGGGGTGGCGCAAATGTGTTGCAGTAGCTGGAGTAATTTTCGACTTCTTTGGCTCTCAAAACCTTGCCCATCTCCGCAATGAAGAGGTGTTCAAATCTCCTAGTTTCCTAGAGGAGCTCGGTGGTAACCCCTCGTTGGCTGTCGAGAAGGCTGACAAGTGCTTCCACGTCTTCTTGAAGCTCGTGGCTTTGAGCATCAAAAGGTCAAACGAGGTTGGGTCACTGAACGATATTCGTAACCTGGTTACCCGCACCATGCCAAATCACAACCGGCAGCTTCTCAAGGAACAGATACTTCAAGAGCGAGATCTGGCAGCGCTGAGGAATCACCATGATCTTCTCTGCACCTTATTCTGGGCTTCTCCACCTGAATTACGACCAGGAGCTCACTTATTCGAAAGGCTCGTTGTCCCGGCGAGCTCACATAAGGAGGCGTGTTTGATCAACCTGCGGGCTTGGAATCAACTAGCGAGATTCATCATCGCATCAGGAGAAGCAACGACCTCGTTCAAGCCATTCGCTCGGTGGAGGAACACGTTCTTTCAGTCAGTGATGCAGCAGTTTGATTCGGTCGCCTCAGATATGCACCAGCAGTTCCTGATGTTGTCCAAAGAGACCAGCAACACCATCAGTCCAGAGATGGTTGATGCTATGGTGGCCTTGAACAGAGCCGCTGTAATGGACGTTCTTCAACTCTCCGTCTCAGTTTCTTTGGATGTCATGAAGCATGCGCCGGACCTGGAAGCGGCCACATTTGCCTTGAACACGCTGCAACTGCAGCAGGTGTTCAAGCACTTCGCTGCGTGCCCGCCACAGTTCCATTGGTCCATCCTCCATGTTTCCTTGGCTACTCTGGAAAGCTTCCTGTCTCGAGTCGATGAGTTTAAAGATAGCGAAGAAAGCCAGGAAAGGGAGAGCCAACTTCTAAACTCGGAGCAAGCAGATGATGCACTCTTGGTGCTCGACCATGATCTCTCTAGCAGCTTCTTCTCAATGGCAAGGTGTATCATCTCTGCACGCGGAGACAGAGAACTTGGCGCACTGGCAGCTATTGAAAAGTTGCGGTGTACTGAGCTAGTTGTTACCCTTTCAGCGAGACTTGGCGTGAGGTTTATGAGCGCTGGTATCTTGAGGCTTTGCGACATGTTCAAGTTTGGAAAGTACGGACTCTTTGAGGATATTCCGGCGAAAATTAGCCTCGACCAGCGTAAGTATCTGGTCTTGTTCATCGCCACTCTTTTCAAGCATGGGTTTGATGACTTCACGGATGCCGGCTTTACACTGTCCGAAGTGTGGATGCTGTCTATTGTCAAACCTCGAAAGTACCTTGCATACGAAAACGAGCTCGGGCAAGAGCTGCAACGGCGTGAAAAGGAATTCGTCCCAGAAGCAGCCGTTGGACTCGCAATCAACCCGGACTACAATGCCAACCGCGATATGTTCGAATTCGCTATATCTTGGATGAGAAGATGTCTCGGGGACGCAGGACCAGCTCTGAGGAAGGTTCTCATTTCGGAGCATTCAAAGACGCTGAAGTCTGTAATGCAGCAGATCAAAAGGGACCTGCGAACTATGGTTCAGGATGCACCAGAACACCCCAGCTATGTGGCTTTCATCCGGGACATCATTACCCTCATCAGGGCCCATGGTTCGGAGATCTGCACCGTTGATGATTTCTTCTACCAAATCAACAAAGAATACTCGCCTTCCGTCCAAGACCCACAGCTTCAGATAGCTGGCATGCTCTCATATGGACTTCGACTGAGTGAGGGCGACACCAAGGTCATCCACCAGCTGTTCTTCTTCCTGTTCAACAACTTCAAAATGTCGCTCATTAATGACAAGCTACGCGACGAAGTTAAGCTGCTGCACCGGGGCATGAAAAACACAGGAATCTCGGCATTCATTCTCGGCAAGATGCTCCCAGCCATCATCCGCGCATCGTTTCTCGAAAGCTCAGCATTCCCACTGGTTGACATTTATGTGGAAGCGCTGCGAGTGTTATTGAACTGCCACGTCGTTCCGCACGAACTGACAGAAGACGATCTGCCGCATCTTCTTGTCACAGTCAAGGCCTTTGTCAGCGGGTTAGATCAACTTAGCCAGAACGACGGGTTCTTGAAGGAGGCGCAAATCCACCTGCTTCGACAGGTGCTGTCGATGGCCAACAACCTGTGGCCGTCTTTTCACATACTCTCTATGTCGCAGACGTCATCCGGGGCCTGGAAGGAGACGTCACAGGCTCTCAAATACGTAAGCAGCGGTATTGAAACTGCGGAGACTTACATCGAAGACCTCCTCGATCTTGAGGATTACTCCCTGAACGCGAACCTTCTTCTGTCAGGTCTGCGAAGACCCACAACCGACTCAACACGGGTTGATACCTACGTCAAAAGCTTCACAGATAACATTGTAAACGACGTACGCAAAAATTGGATCGTCACGAGGAACAAGATCACCATCCAGGCGCCTGGGAAAGGCAGAGGGATTTCATCAACTCAATCTGGGCAGGGTACAGATGGGCCGGTGTGGGATCTGCAAGAGCTGGTGGAGGATTTACATGAACAAATAAGAGAATGGAACGACTGGTATAAGAAGGTGTTTGGGGGACCATCACGCCCCGGGAGGCATTACATGAGCGTTCTGTTTTGATGAGCATAGGATGGAGTTGCGGTGCATGCTTGGTTTGAGGGCAGGGAAAAGAGCACCATTTTAGGGATGGGTAGAATCATTGAACGGCGTTTGAAAAGGATATACATGTAATTTTTCTGTACATAAAATATGACAAAGAATTAACACTGCGATTCGTCCAAGAAAGCCAAGACGTGATTGCCAATGCTTCTCGTATAAGTGACGGTGTCCGTGCTGGAGCTGCGACTCGGCCGAAATTTTCCCGAGTGACGTACTTTGGTCGACTCCAGACGCGCCAAACGCGTCTCCCAGCGACTGTGCGGCGAGCTCCAAGACGACCAATTCGACAACAAACGAGGAGAGGGCGGACGGAGAAGGCACATGAACATGGCGTCGCTCTTCAGGCTTCCTGATGAAATCATCCTCACCCCCTTGTTGCAGAGATTCCCCTGCCGCGAGCGCCAGATCCGCTCTCTGGCAACGCTCCTCCACGTAAGACAGCTCCATCCTCAGATACCCAGCTATAGCTAACGGCCAACCCACTCGCCAGCCCGAAGCAGCACCATGTCGCAACCTCGTCGTCCATGCTGTCGAATGAATTCAGCTCGAGGTCCTCCTCTTGATACCATTCCACGTGCCCAGGATCCTGCGGTGAGGGCTGCATCGCGGGCAGAGGGAGCGACTATGGGCATCTGGCGATGCGTCGCATGAGTGGTGGTTGCGGCTCGGGGTGGTGGTGAAGGGCGAAAGTCAACTGACGTCAAGTTTAGTGAGCCTAGCGGGCTTGGTAAGGCGCTGGCTCCGGGACCTGCGGGCGCGGGACTCCCCTAATGACGCAACGGCCTAGCGTGTCCAGGTGCCTTCGTCTTATCGGCGTCGGTCGCGAATATGTACGTGCAATCAATATGGGCCACGCGTACTGGTTGATACGACGAAGAACAGACCGGCTATTCCATTCCTGACTTGTCCGTATTGCACACTGTGGGCGCTCTCGTGTTGTCTTGGAATTTAACGTGCACGTGCATGAAGCATGAAGAATTAGCCTGTTTTGCCCTGCTGCATTGCATGTTGGATGGTTCGCAGCCTCGGACTCTGCCTCAGAGCCTCAAAGCCTCAGAGCACTTTGAAAAATAGTACCGTCTTATTATAATGCATTGCTGTCCCCTACAGAATCTGCAAAGAAGGCAGACTCTTGGGCTGCCCTGGATCGTGTCTGGTTCTTCAATGCCGAGCCTGATGGCCTGACCGAGGCTTGGATAACAGCCCCTCTCTCTCGTACACAGCCTGATTTTGACATGTCAATCCGCGTATAGCAAAGGTTCCGGCTTTGACCCCTACCTGGGCCCGTATCCTTGATAACAACCGCACACTACTTAAATCCAGATGGACTCAGTTCCACAGCCTGAGCAAGCTTTCGTAGGCCCACAGCAAGAGAGTTCTAATGATATTGATCAACAGGTCCCAGTTCCACGCACTTGTGCTGCATTTCACCCACCAATGGCCCCAGCGGGGATTTTTGGTTCTACTCCTAGACACTGTCTGTAATCGAATTTCACTGCCGGGATTCTCTCTCTTGAAAACTAGCAAATGTCTCCACGAATTGCCTCAGGGCAACCACGACCATCTAGCAACCGGGCTGTCATCCCTCATTCTCCTTTGCTAGAGTAACCCAAACCTAAATAGTTGCCAAGTGCTGGTTGTCTCAGTGCCAACCGAAGCAAGAATCAAAGCAATAAATTCCTTGGGATTTGCACGAGAGAAAAATCCGGAATTCCAGATAATCATTGACAATACTCCAGAACGGGATTTTCCTTGCCAGTACCAAACCTCTACAGGATAAATATATCAATGCAGTTACTGGATAACACACGGCTATGAATGCCTATTATGCGTGGGAGAAAGTGAATTGTACGCCAAAAGGGCACTCTCTCGCTTAGAAGGGCGAAATATTATGGCCATGATACTCTGTGAATCAGCGCTGGCACAGGCAAACGCTACGTAGCAATTCATTATTTGGTATTCCAACTCCAGTTTCCGCTAACCGTTATGCACCAATCATCTTTATAGTTATAGATTAAAAGTATGAGAAGAAATGGGTTGATCTAACTACGCGCGTCAATTCCTCATGAAACAACTCGAAGCCATGCCACGGGACCAATGAGTCTCGTCTAGGAGAAGAGAACTCAGGAACAAACGATAAGGCTCCATTCTTTGTAGTTCATCTCCCGTTGGTTGGCAGATGAGGCTAGAGAGACACGCATAGCATTGAGGGCTGGTGTGGAGCCATGCATTCTGAGGCGTCTCGTGATAATGAGCGGCTCTTATGCGTTGATTGTGTCTTTGCTTATTTTCGGAGCCATCTTGGGTGTAATAATGAGTGTGATAAAGGCTGTCGAAAGGGGCGGCGGGAGGGGCTGCAGCCGCGTGGGGGCGCGCACCGTGCCTTGTAAGTTGTCGGCGTGGATCACTGGATAGAGTCGGGTGGTTGAGAATGGATGAAAATAGTTCAGCTGCTTAGTCGAGGTAGAGAGGCATGTAAGCTTAGGGACTTTGGGACTTCACGACTCACAGTAGCGCGGGTGCAAGGGGCCATGTTTCACAGACGAAGGGGGTTGATCCTGCAGCCCCAGGGCTCCATCCAAGCCTGGATCCTCGCTGCCCTTGGCGCTAGTACATAAGGTGGTAAGCGACACATCTTCACTCATTTCTCTCTTGGTCAGCGCAATCTCATTCTTAATTCACAATTTCTCATCCGACGTCTACCGGCCATCGCGGATGTCGCGTTGTTCCTTTGGATAGGTAGCCATCATGTTTACCCTCAGGAAAAGCTTCATCTGGCTCGGCGGCTTGATATCGCTGATGCTCTTCTACGTCTGGACCAACCGCCGCTCCACCTTCACCCTGGAGCATGACAATCGCCCAATCCACTCCTCAGCCTGGCGGCAGAGCGGCGACGACACCTATTTCTGGCGGACTATTGGCGCCTATAACCAGCCCAACTCGTCAGTTCACACGCTACCCACCGGGACCCCCAGCATCTTCCCTGAGGTGCAGACCAAATTCGCCCCAGAGACAACCGCCGCGCGCGAGTTACGCGAGCAGCGCCAGAAAGTAGTCAAGGATACCTTCATCAGGTCATGGAACTCCTACAAGGAGCACGCGTGGATGTCCGACGAGCTCATGCCCGTCTCGGCCGGTAGTCGTAATCCCTTCGGCGGCTGGGCCGCTACCCTCGTCGACTCGCTTGACACGCTCTGGATCATGGATTTGGGAACCGACTTCGCCCAGGCCGTCAATGCCATTGATGCCATTGACTTCACCAGGACGGACATGGCCCAGATCAACGTCTTTGAAACCACCATCCGCTACCTTGGTGCCTTTCTCGCTGCCTTCGATCTCAGCGGCGACACCCGCTTGTTGCACAAGGCCGCCGAGGTGGGCGAAATGCTCTACAAAGCATTTGACACTCCCAACCGCATGCCCCTTATGCGCTGGGACCTTAATGCTGCCGCCCAAGGCGCCGAGACGAATGCGAGCTCCAATACACTCCTTGCTGAGATTGGAAGCTTGTCCATGGAGTTCACCCGCCTGTCACAGCTGACCGGAAACTCAAAGTGGTTTGACGCCATCTCGCGCATCACGGATGTCATGGAGAAGGCGCAGACATTGACGGAACTGCCAGGCCTGTGGCCACTCACTGTCAATGCCAAGGAGAATATTTTCACCCAGGGCTCGACTTTCACTCTCGGTGCCATGGCCGATTCGGCCTACGAGTATCTGCCCAAGATGGCTACCTTACTCGGCGGCCAGGTGCCCGTTTACCAGGCCATGTACGAGATGGCAATGGATACGGCGATAAATAACAACCTATTCCGGCCAATGACGCCCACAAACGAGGACATTCTCATCTCTGGGCAGGTCCGCACGGAAAGAAAGGGTGATATAACGACCACCAAGCTGGAACTCCAGGGACAGCATCTTGTGTGTTAC
The DNA here is from genome assembly GCA_014621425.1 of Cylindrodendrum hubeiense. Classification (NCBI taxonomy): domain Eukaryota; kingdom Fungi; phylum Ascomycota; class Sordariomycetes; order Hypocreales; family Nectriaceae; genus Cylindrodendrum; species Cylindrodendrum hubeiense. The sequence continues at coordinate 17,466 of JAANBB010000229.1, read as the reverse complement.
TTGGGCGGGGCACTGGCACTGGGTGGGAAACTATTCGCTCGCCCTGGAGATGTCACCATCGCGAACAAGCTCACCGATGGTTGCATCTACACCTACAAGGCGTTCCCCCATGGAATCATGCCAGAGACATTTTTCATGGCTGCTTGCGAATCCCGAGAGACCTGTGAATGGGATGAAAACCTGTGGAAACAACAGGTTCTTCAACGTGCCGGCGGCGAAGAGGGCAAGACTGCGCAGGCTGACGCCGTCATTCTTGAAAACCACCTCCCCAAGGGCTTCACTGAAATCCCTGATCGGCGATACATCCTCCGACCCGAGGCGATTGAGAGTGTCTTCATTCTTTACCGCGTAACAGGTCGAAAAGATCTCATCGAGTCAGCATGGGAAATGTTCCAGGCCATCGAGGAGAACACCCAGACTGAATTGGCCAACACGGCCGTGTGGGATGTCACTGTCGAGGGAGAGAAGCCCCGCCATGTGGACTCGATGGAGTCGTTCTGGATGGGTGAGACGCTCAAGTACTTTTATCTTATATTCAGCAAGCCGGATTTGATTAGCTTGGATGAGTATGTCTTTAACACCGAGGCGCATCCTTTGAGGCGTATGATTTAGGAGGGAATACCAGGTATATTGGGAAATACGGGGGTTTAGTTCAGGTTGGGTATTGCTATTTGTACAAACAAAGTGTGCTATTTTCACCAGTACGGTACTGGGTAACACTCGACCGATAGCTATGATTAATGAGCCATCTGGTGTCAAGTTAGATTTTCAAAACATGTGTATTTCAAAATAAAGTACGAAACCTGTCGCCTCTCAAAATCCAAGCGAAGAAAAAGGTCCGTGAGATTTCTTGTTCGACAGCTCAGTAGCAGCTCGAGTTCGCTCCGAGTTTAGATGCCAGTATTGATTGCTGGTAAGCTCTATTTGTGCATATATTGAATATTGTTTTTACGAACAACAATACTATGGACCGTGACTCTCTTTAACTAAACACCCCTTACTGGGCCTCATCGTTTTCCTTTCCTCACAACCCATGGATCTCAACAGCTACCAACACCTTGGATCAACCCCCAAAATACCAGAATCTACTAGCATCATATTCTCCAACCAATTTCAACATCTTGAGGGCAGGGAGAAGCATGGTCTGTCGACATGCACGATGCTGAGAACCGAGTTTCCATGGCAATAAACTTGTACGGAGATATTGTTTTCGACTTCGTCTGATATTCTGGAGGGGAAAATTATCGCTTTCATACCTTATCATTCCTATGGGAGGGAATTTCTTTTGATTCTTTAATTATTTATTGCTTTTTTCTCACCTAGTAGCCATTGGGGGATTCTCGGATACTTTCATTCTAGCAATATGAAAGGGGATGGTCCGGCCGGTCCTTGTCTCCTAGGAATACTAATATCAGGGTCCTACCATCAATCGCCTGTCTAATACGCCTATACTATGAATTGAACCTAAAGTTGCTAACCTAAGTAACCTACCAGTAAACCATTTGTCTCCCAAATCTTGGCATATACTGTTTTACTAAGACAGAACGCCCGAGACTACAGAATCGTTACTGAGCATCCGACCCAATTTGTCGATGCTACTCACATCTTGATGAATGGAATTAGCCGTTTTACCAAGCCCGTAATCTGTTTTCAGGTCATGATGATGTAAATAGCATCACAGCTGAAATGGCTGTGCTAGGGGAAAACAACTCACGTCCTAACGATACCTCCTCCGTTTTCTAACGGGGACTACTCTAGATAGAAGCTTCTGCTAAAGATGGACACGATGCTTACCCTATATAGGCCTCGAACCCTATTAGATGTCCTTTGGATTTTCAATATCGGGGCCGTTAAGCTGGTTTATGTCTTGCGCAGGTGTCGGTAGTGTATGGGAGATGTTTTGGTTCTTGTCTTTACAATAAAGCTTAATTGATGATACTTTGGTAGGCTTGCAGTGTATCCTCACTAACTTGGTGAACTTAAGATTTGTATATTTGATTCAATAGGGCGTAAGTATAGCGCGTTATTAGTAGATTTGCCCTGAATAGATTGAAGAGTTATGATATTGTTTAATTTGTGTACTTAGTCAGTTTGTGGGTGTATGTATAAAATCCGCCATGAATGATCAAGATAGTTGCTATAATAGGACGGCAATTCGAATTGTCCAAAATGACCTGTAGGGGAGAAACCAGCAGAGGCATCTAGAACGTGTGTATTAAACAACTACTGGAGGTCTGGAACCGTCCAGATTTGTTCCCGATCTGCGTTGAGATAGCCCCCAATGCAGTTTTTCTATAGCCAATGTTCTCTAGACTACTGAAGAATTCGGTCCTCAGTTGCTCAAGCCACGTTATTAACTCAGAGCGGAATTTGACGTTCGCTCGAGTAGAAACTGAACCTTTGATGCTCTATCTCCCAGCGAATACGGCGTTTTTCAACAGCGAGACCATTCAGGGCTTGATGATTTTCGCTTTCTCGGTCGAGGTCATCATCGGCCTCATTACTATACATCTCTCCTTTGGAAATACGACCTTTGTTATATCAGATGAAATCATTGCATTCTCATTTCTCACAGTTACGACCGGGCGGAGGTGGGCGGAGCCTGTTGCTTCTCCACATAACCCTAACCCGAATTGTTTGAGTAGGTCTTCGAGTTTTCTTTGGAATATTTCGGAACGGACATGACAGCGGGTGATGAAGAATAGAGGCCCTAGTTCCTCATGGTGAATTAAAAGGCTCTTCAGATTTGTGATGGGGCCCCTAGAAGGTATTCCCACAGTTTCAGTAGGATAGTGGGAGAAGGCGCATTGTGTAATGCGTTCTCTCGAGATTGGTTGTCCAAGACATAATTTATCGTGTCTGATTATTGAGTGTCAACCCCCCCCCCCCCCCCCCCGAGTTTTGAGAATTATTAGGGTCGATGGTTTCTAGCCTTTGCAGGCTAATTTGCAAAACTGGTCGGACGAATAGGTCCGATAGGAAAGTCGGCATTGTAAAGGTCCGGATCTTCAGTGGCAGTTGCATTGTCAATAAAACCCAGATCCTGTTGTATTGTCAACAGAACCTAGATCCTATTGACAATAGAACCTAGATCTGATGGCTCTCATCCCTAGCATTAGACTCCAACCTAGATCATCAGTATCCGAAGGCATCATTGATCCAAGGGCATCTGGAATAGCTGGACCCCCAGAGATAAATAGCTGGCTTCCCTACTAGATAGAAGGAAAAATATGAGACATTCTATCATCAACAAGCTGTTCCCACCTAACCCATCTAGTCTGATAAAACTTCTCTTCGAAAGGAAGGAAAGGGAACATAATTCCCAACCTGAGTCTTCCCTTACTTCATGGGCGAACTATCGGCCCTTTGCATTAACTCGTTTCTCAAGCCGTGATGCACTCGAATTTGTCTTATAAACAACTCCAGGACACCCCGAGGTGCCCGTTGTGACTCACCCGAAGGCCCTTAACTCGGTTGCCCGAGTTTCTACACTGACAACTATTGGGCATCCTGACGAACCTGCCCCTTGCATGTGGTTCTGGAAACCCGATGATCACACGTCTGAGGTTTGGCCAGGCTGATGTGTTACTCAATGAGATTGGGTTGTTGAGCGTAATGAGCGCCATGTTCCAGTCCGTCTCCCCCACTTGATAGAGACGTCTCGTACTGCCTTACAGCTAATCTGCTATGACCTTCCCGCCTTTATATATACATGACGGTACATGATGTAACTCGAGTGCCACTTCACACAAGCCCGGGTTCGCAGATCTCTCATCGTCGTTTTGAACCGTCGTGATCGAGCTTTTACCACTTCCAATACTTCGAGTAAATAATACAAACATCGGCTTTAGTGGCGATTGGTGTAATGAGCTCACAGGACTGGATCTCGTTGAGCTGGCTGTAGTCCTTCTGACACTGCTTGAGGAGGCGCTGGTGGGAGAGCTGGCGTATGTTGAAACTCTGCTGGACATGTTGCTAGAACAGCTGGGTGGTCCATTGTTGGATAGTAGTGAGAATAATGACGTGCGTTTGAGCCATGTAATGCTCAGATGCCGGCGCTGTGCAATGGTTTGTAGGGTCGATGGTTGGCTTGGCAGCACTTATAAATGCTCTCCCCGTTGCGTCTATTCAGACCTGGAATACTTGAGACGAATCGCTACTGTCAAAGACAGAGTTCAAGGAACTTTTTGAGGATTTCAGAGCGAGTGATGTGAGTTGCAAAGGAGATTGACTCTTTCGGTATCTACTTCCGCATAATAATTGAAGAGCCTGCCCTCAATCTGTCAGGGCACCCTGCGTTAGAGGCTTGCTCTTTCGACAAGATAATTCTTACGACCGGCGATGAGGAGGCTCCATCTTCGTTCCAGCAGTTTGGAGTGGACTGAGCGATGCTAGAGGTGCCGCATGAGATTTCTTCAAGACTTAACCAGGGAAAGCAGCCTACAGGTGTAGAATTTGTTCTCTTGTCTCGTCACGATGGCAGTCCTCACGAGGCTCCTTACTAGAGGACGAGGCCGTCGACTCGTTCGACGCCTTGATGGAGGGGCGCGACGACGTCTAGGTACGCTTCGGGATGACGGCGGCCAAAGGAAGGGGTGGTAATAGAACTGGTCATGGCAGATGGAAGCGCATGGTGAGGTTCTCATACTTGGGCTTGAGGCTGATGAGGCGCTGCTCAAAGTCATGGCGCTGGTTCCCGGCAGTGGGGTGCTGGTTCTCACCAGTGGGGCGGTAAGATCCATCCATAAGGCCATATTTATTTTCCTTGAAATCGCGGTTGTTATGTTTGAGTGGCGGTTTTCCTTCTTGAGTGTACGGTTGTCCTCCTTGAGGACTCCCGCCTTAGAGCGGGTGGTCTCAAGCTGGGTCTTGAGCTCGCCTCTAACCACATCAACGAGCAAGGCTGGGTTATTCTCTGGCCGCCACTAAATATGATAAAGTTTGGTTCAAACAGTTCATAGAGTTGTAACGGATATGGATGGATGGTCGCACGGACTAGAAACCGTCCCCGCGGCGGGTGTTGGAGTTTAATCTGATACGTCGTGAATATAGCCGTGCTGGTGCATTGTTGCTAATTTTGAGCATTTCTGTTGCAGCCGCCCTTGGGGGAATCGGAAGATGTAGCATTGAAGACCAGATACGATGTGGAAAGCCACAATGGCCAAGGTTTGGGCTGGAGAATGAGTCTGGCTGGTACTGTGCTTGAGGCTGAGCCGAGCGATCAATCAACGACGAGTACATGTTGCGCCCCTCATCCAATCAATCTACTCTATCTGATCGATCAGGCCGCAACAGCAGCAAGCTGGCTGCCGTGGAGCTATCACATGGGCAGTACAGTGCGCCTCAATTAACAGCATAACGTAAGGAAATGAACGAACTGGTGGGCGTGAACTGGTAGGGCGATGAGTAAAATGTATTCATTTATATGGGAGGAAAGCTTTTAGTTCATACCCGACTTGACTTCACTTAACGCCGCTCGTCTACCCTGAGTGGTAAGCGGGTGTACAAACTACCTGACGTTTTACGTATCGCTTTGACAATTTAGGCACCCAGTTCAGTAATCATCACAGTGGCAAGCATTGCCACAATGTCTGGCCTGCCTGCCCATCGTCGACACTTCAGGGAACTAGAAAAAGTCTCGTGACGTAGGACCCAACAAGCTCATGCAGGATTTATCACCATCGCCCATAATCCGGGGACCAAGCTAGGCGACACCCCGGTTCCATGTCCGCACCATTGCCCACCGGGTCAGAAGTGACGGGCTGCACGGCGAGAAAAAAAAGGGGACCGCAAAACCAGCAAATCAGAACCGAAGCGTGCCAAAGGGCCTCGGTACCAAGATTCGTGGTGGTGACGAGTTAGGTATGCGTGCAATCTAGGCCAATGACGATGACATTTGGGAAATCCGGGGTGTAGATTAGCCGGGCCTTAGAGTTCCAATATTGACAATAATGATACGTATAGAGGGAGTCGACGTGGCCAAGGGGCGTCCAGAAGTCACGTCACGTTGTGGACTATCAGCCGGGTAAACTCGCTCGGCTGACTGGAGTCCGGTACATTGATAGCATCAGGGTGTAGATACAGTACCTTCAGCTGTCGTCGTCAGACTGGAGTGGTACTGTAGTACTCCCGTTACCTCGACATGCATTCGCGCATATGGCTCTAGTTGGTTATGGATCGGCCGTGGTCTGATATATGCTCTGGGGGTGGCATCAAACTCCCATGTGATCAGCCTCTGCGAGGATCTCGTTTCATGGCATCAATCTTCATTGAAGTCGATGGTCGAAGCACGGTCGAAGCAAGGTCGAAGAAGCAAATCCATAGGGTTACAGGAAGTGTGGAGGCGACGGGGGTCCTTCGGCGGGCCCGTCTCTCCACCACCCGCCCCCCATCCATTGACATCCCCTGTAATCTGGACTGTTAGCTCGGGACTTGGTCACCATTTGAAGGAGAAAGGACCCGTTAAGGCCAAGTATCGCACCAGGCGCCGCTACCTAAGTGGACATTGCGATCTCGGCTCACAGAAGGTTACTTGTGGTGGCTCGGGGCGGTCGTGTGAAGCAGTCCGTCCGGCCACGTGCTCACCCCAAATGCGTGGCGCTCATGGGACGGAGTAAGGGATCTTGGAGGCGCTGTCATTCCGCCCGATCTGAGTGCCTTGTATGGAGTAAATGAAGCCCGACAGCTCGACAGCTCGGAAGGGCGGGAGGGTGGAATGGTGAGACAGCGATGCCCCGGAGACTCGAGTTGACAGCTCTGCAGCCGGTTTCAGGTGGTGATGGCCAGCTGTGGCATACATGGAGCCGCACCGAGAAGACATCTGGGCATGTCGGGGAAGTCTCGGGTGTGATAAGTCGGCGGCGGAATTTTAGACGCCGCTTCTGGCGCCTCGGAGGAAAAAGGGTGGCACCCTGCAGGCTTTGGCACTGTGTGTCGACAACGCCTATGGGATGGAGGCTTGCGTAACGTCTTGCTGAAGATGAATGCTGCAGCAGGCTACGATGTGATAGCCACGATCCATCCACAAAAAGTCCAATGCGGAAATATGCCAAATATGGACGGTTCACGATTTCCGGGACTCATCTATTCCGCAGACTGGCATCATGGCTGAAAGTGACCCCGACAAGCTTGGGATCCCCGGCAGTAGGGGATGGCCGAGCATCGAACCATCCTGGCCCAAACCGGGAACGTTTGATGGCCAGACGCTGAGGGTGTGACGCTGAGGTGTCATGGCTGGGAAGTCAGTGTCCCGAGTTTCTTACCTTGTACGAAGTACTTGTCGTGGAGCGAGACTGGAGAGAGAACCACGGATGGCGAGGATGCCGATTCTAGCTGCGGGCATGCCGATTGAGATTCCATCTCCATCCTGGTAGGATCCATCTTGTAGGATCTGTCTGTTAACGACAGCCTTGTCGGAGTCTTATTGAGCTGTACGACCGGCCCTTCTTGCTGCCGCAGATGCGACGACCGAGATGAGATGGAGACAGTATTTGTCGGTGTAATATACCACTCCGAAGAGAAATCCATCACCTTGAGACCGTCCTATCTCCCCCACACGACAGTGGCGTGCGACAGCTGGCACCCAGCTGCAGGGAGCGAGCCCCAGCACGGATGGATAGTTGGATGAAGCTAGGTGCATATCCGGATGATGGGTAGGCGAACCCTGGCTTGGACACGTCTTGTTCCATCGTGTTGCATAGAGAGCCTCCATCACTAACATCTTAATGTTAAATGGAATCATAGAGAACGTCTCAGGGTCGTAACCGGCGGGAGGCGGGTGGGCAATTTAGAGGAGCCTCACGAGCCTAGAGCTAGTGGATGTAGGGACTGGTCGGTATGGCCATTGTCCAGCACCAGTAATTCATTCGTTCGTGGCTGTAGGATAGCCGAGGACGAGCTGAACCCGGAACTAGCAGCTCCATGAGCTGAGGGACAACGACTGGCCAGCGAGCCAGGTTCGATGTCCAACATGGTGACGGAGGCTGCAGAGATCAGCGGCATGGCGATGAGACATGGGCTCGGCACCGAGAGGGCGGCTAGCAGAGGACTCGGGATTCGAGAAAAGAGACGAGACGAGACGAGACTGGATCCGACGATGAGAACCAGCCTAGCCCACAGCCTGGAGCACCCAGCAGACGCACAATCAAACCCGTGGTGCCGGGAAAAAGGGGGGCGCTAGGAAGCGACAACAACGAATGCTGAAATTTGGGCCCCCACAGCATCAAGATGAGTTGGAGTTTGGTCACCTCGAGCGGAGTCGCAGTGAAGGAGGAGGAGAAGTCGGGAGAGAGACGGTGATGGGAGAGGAAAAGAGTGGGAACATGACGTCCGAGTGCATCCGGACAGTGTTAACGGTCGACTTCAGCTCCAAGTTGACCCCGTAGAGGTACATGCAGGCAAACCTGACCGCCCGGAACGTGTTTTTGCAATGGGGATCATGTGTTCTTGTGGATTGCATCGTGTGGATTTCTTCGAGTGGAGGAGGATGTTTAATTTCGTGATTGGTCGAGCTTGCAAACAAGGCGTCATTGAAAGAAGATGGAAGCCCACTGACGATGCTTAATGGTGGCCGAGATGCTTTGGCGTTGGGTTTGTGGTGGCAAGACAATCAGGCTGGATGGAACGGTTTGGTGCCCGGGGGGCCGTGCTTATCGTGCCAGGGCCTTCGGGGGTTCTGGAAAAGGCCTTGCGGGTGCACTGAGCGTCCTGGCCACTGGGGCCAAGCACTGAGCAGGCGGAGGTCCAGGGCACCCCAGGGCATCCCGGGTCGCTCCAGGGGGTATTCAAGGGGTTCACAGGGCATCTCACAGGCGCTACAGGCCCCCGAGGGCGCTAAACTGATGGCGCGAGCTGGGACGGGACGACGGGCGGGCTTCGGCCGAAGCGACCCCAGGACCCCATCCGGGGCGAGTCGGTGACATGCGAGCGTCGGATTGGGCTTGATTCGATGGGACATGGAGGCGTCGTACCTGAGGGCCAGGCCCAGAGTTGGCCTAGGAGGGTGATATGATAAGCCTGGCATGATAAGCCCCCGATGCACTGGCGCAGTCGTGCATGTGTTTGCCGGTCGCTGGCATCGTCTCCCGTTCATGGATGTTTTGTTTCCTGTCCGCAGTATTGCAGGAGCTGGAGACGACAGAATGCGTCTCGTGTCAGTGTCGAGGTATTCGCACAGTGTTCCCAAGCCCCAGCTGCACTGGCAACCCACCCGTCCGCTGGCAACCCTGGCCCAGAGCCCAAGAAGACGCGACACCCCCCACACATCGTCATTTCAGTGCCCGTCATTAGCCCGGTTATCAAATCAAATGGGGCGCCTGTGCTCAACGGACAGCGAGTGGGCCAGGGTTTTGAGGGGGGTCAGAATAAATTGTCCTCTGTCGGTGGAATTTGATGCGCGACTTGTATCTGTACAGCACTGACGATGCGATGGGACTGAGAGACAGGTCCACGCAAGAGAGAGACAGTTGACCCTCCTCGCCAGGGCATCGCCGGATGGAAAAGGCGCTTGAGGAACGTTGCCCTCGTGCCTACCCACCAAGGTCTCATCTCATCTCATCTCTCCGTCGTATACGGATCCGCTATGTAAGGCAGTAATAATAGGCCGTATGAGTGCCTCCCGCACCTTGGGTAGCGCACCGCCTGAGCGAGGGAGGGACGGATGGAGGGACGGAGGGAGGGACGGGGCCCCGACTACGGGGAGTAAGGTACGGTGGTAGGCAGGTACTTGTTACGGCGTCGCTTGCCTCGTGAGGACGAGGTACCGTTGGGTCGAGTACCTCCCTCGACCCGGCCCGGGCACGGTGTCCCCCCAAATCGGGCCAATTTACAGCGATTCACACCCACTAAGCGTGCGTTGCACCCGCCCTAGAAACGGCTCCCGGGGCGAGGTACCGACCTGCCTAGAACAGACAGGGTACATCGGCGTAGGTACCTGGCTCGCTGGGCTGCCCATTGCACCGCACCGCACCTGCCTGCCACTGCCACCTGTACTCGACCGACGACGACCAAGTTGCCGGCTGGCGCCCGCCTGCACGTTGAAAGTGGTCCCGTCCCCACGACGTGACTTCCACTTTGATTGATGGATTGACTGGGCTGCTCCTTCTCCCTCTCTCCTTTCCCACCTGGAATTTTTTCCCCCCATCACACCTAATCAACCTTCCTCAACTTCGCCTCTCTCTCTCTTTTCTCTTTCCCTCTCCTCCTCCTCCTCCCGCCTCCGTCTCCCTCTCTCCACAGACCTCACGTCTGTCAAAAAGCGGCCCGCGCATCGACTGCACCTCCCGGTCCGTGGTTGATTTTTGTGATCCCGCGCTCTAAGCTCGCCCTCTCCGCACTCCCGAGACCCTCGCGTGTGCCATTTCCCGACTCGCGCGGCCCGTGGCATAATCCCTTGCGCTCTCCCGGAACGACGACGCAACGGTCGACGACGAAGCACTCCTCCAACTAGGGTGAGTCGATACTGTGGTGCAGGCGTGCAAGGAACCGAGCGATTAGTCAACGTGTTGCGACGGCGGCTCGGAGGGTTTTTGGTGGTTCTCGATGGATCCTGTCTCAGATGGTCGACGCATCGCATCCTGACGTCGGCCCCCAGCGGCAATTTTCCACCATCTCCCTCGAACCCCCTCGTCGCATCACGCTGCTTCCCGACTGTCGCATCCTGTCGCCGCCCGACCCGTCGCGTTTCCTCAAGCTAATCCGACCCCGTCATTGATAGATTTCCTTCGACGCCAGATTTCAGTAATTTCCAAAAGCAGGCTACTTGCTGCATCATCCGGTTTCTCCCACTTGGCATCGGGATCCCACAACACAACATGTCCTACTACGACAACCCCCAGTCCCAGTGGTCGGCTTCGTCCACCCCGAGCAACAACCAAAGCACCAACACCAGCAACAACTGGGATCATCAGCACCAGAGCGGCTCGACCACTCCTGTTCGTGCTGGTACGTTTTGCCCAAAGAACCCGCCTTGGCTTTGATTCCTCAACTAATTCAGTGTCCTCAACAGGTGCCAGCGGACCCCAGCCTCAGGATGACTACGCCTTTTCGTATCAGTTCGACGGTATGTGTTTAAATCCATCAGTTGTGACCTTCCGAGCCCCTTTCCTGGCGTTACCGGTCAAAAAACATTGCTCCGATCGATTCGATTGCGCGGACTGTGGCGAAGATGGTTACACATGACACTGTTAGGAGGCGCAATAAATGCTGATGAATGATTTAATAGAGGTTGATCGAGCCTATGAGAACTTGCAAAAATCTGGCAAGGGCTATGGAATGGGCGGCCGACGTAAGTTTTATGGTTTATCCCCCACAGTCCTGCCAGGTTTCCCCCCAGGTCTTGGTCAGGAGACTGGGACTGGCGGGCGTTTTGAGCGCCCCTGATTAACCCTCAACTCTCGTAGACGGACGAACACCTCACGGCTCTGGTCCCCGCTCCCACTCGGTGAACAACTTTGACGATGCCCGCGGTCCTCAGGGCCCCAACCTTCAGAATTTCTACGCCAACCAACGCCACCAGCCCTCGCGAGGCTCCAACGAGGCGGAGCAGGTCATGCAGGCGAAGAGAAGGATGGCAGCTCAACGGGAGCGAGAGCTTCGAAACCTGCACACGGAGCAGCAATATCAGCGAAGTAGGCCTCCCTCTACTGTATAGCACTTCCTACTATCGCAAAAAAAGATCACAAATAGAAAATTCTGGCCATGGGCGGCTCAAGAAGTCGCTGGACGCCGCTCATGTTTTTTTCCTTTCAAACCGTTTCTTTTGAACAGCACCTCTGTAATCCATTCTGTTTCCGTTGAACCTGGGCTAACAGATTTTCTACGTAGCTGTCCTCACTGAGATTTCCATTGGAAACAAGCACATGTCTGAGGAGGAGACTCGGGAGCTGATCGCTCGTCAGCGCAGCGCTCTCTACGGCGAGGGTCCTTTCGCCGAGAAGACCGGCTACGTGGATGAGACGGGTGCCGTTCGCCCTGGCGCTCCTGTCACCAGCGGCCCTTCGAGCATCCGCGGCCACTCCCCCCTGGCATTTGACAGCATCGGCCGTGCTCCTCCCGCAGAGGCTGGTACTCCCGGCTCCGCTAGCGAAGGCAACGGGCCTCCCGCTGAGCCCACCTCTCGCCCTCAGAGCACCACCAGCCCCCAGGCCCCGGGACCGACCAACAAGGTCTTCGACAATGCTGTTGGACACCAGAGCCGCACCAGCACCTCGAGCCCGACCGGTGGATCCCCTCCCCGGGATCTCGCACCTGGGTCGAAGCCCGGCCAGTCTGGCAACACTGTTGCCCCCATCGGAACCCGCCCTTCAGGCACTCCCGCAACGACTGCCTCCTCGAAGCGCTCGACCACTCCCCTTGCCTCCCCTGGTGGCTGGGGCCGCGGTAACGGCGTCTGGGGCCAGTCTTCTGGCCTCGGTGCCCCCGCTAGCGTTTGGGGTTAAGGAGCGTAAAGACTCCGAACCCAGATAGAAACTGGGACTGAGGCGTTGTGAATTGCATGGGAACGGGCGCTGAGGCAAGGGGTCCATTAGTGTTGACACGACCAGATGGTCTGGTTGGGCGGAAACTGGGTGTTGGCGCTCTTCGCTGTTCCTCCTTACTGCGGGCAGGACTGAATGACATTTCTGGGCAAAGGAAGGAAGAAAACATGCTATATCCACTACGCGGATCCGGTTGGAGCTGGCTGGTCTGATTCGGGGAAATGGAACGGAAGGACAGGCATCCGCAAAGGAGTTGAAATTTTGTTTTTGGTTTGGGATGGTTGATGGGGAGTTGCATTCATCGTCACATCGCGGCACCCTCAAAGTTCGGGGTGTCGATTTTTGCATGCGTCAGCAACGGAACGGAGAACTCAGAGGATTGCGCTCTTGTTTAGGGATGGGACGGACGCTTTTGGGGTTAACTTGGGACGAAAATTGGGAGGCATGGTGCCTACGGCGCTCGTCATCTTCATGGGATCGGCAACGTCCCACTGGCCAACAACGAATACCCTGAACGGAGCGAACATGGAGGCGTTTAACACTGCTTCCAAAAGGAAATCTGCGAATCGACTGCGACATATGCAAGCATACAAGGAGCGGCGTGTTCGGAGTCTTTTCCTCGAAGGTGTTTGTTTTGTTGGCGCGTGAAGGGGGGGCACGGCATGGGAAGGGCTATCGGGACGATTGGCCAATCCTCAACTCCAACAAAAGAAAACACGACATGCGTTTATATACGGCGAAAACGAAATAACAACAAAAAAACGGCATCACTGGGGTTTGGGGTGGATTATCAGGGGTTTCTTTTCAATATGCGTTATATTTCCTTCTTGTCTTTCGTTGATCTAGTTTGGGATGGGTTTGGAACAGGCTCGGTTTAAGGGGTTGGTTTCTCTACGGGTTGCTAGGCCAGGGAAAGGTGTATTGCGCTTTCAGATGGTCATTGAGGGGGTTAGGCATTTGTGGGTAGTAAAGGGCGAAGGTAATTTTGCCAGGATGATTTTGGAAGGGCATTGGGATGGATGTTGCGGGATAGGCGCCATAATCTGAGCTTGTTGCAAAAACCGCGAGTATGCATTGTGTGAGGTTAGATGTGCCTTGTTGTCAGACTTTGACATGAGGCCGATTTGTTAGACTGGGATGGTTTGCTTTGATGCTGTTCATGGTGTTTGTCTGTATCACTCAATACCCACGGCTTTTCCCCCTGGCCCAAGTGTCCTTTTAAACTAAATTCACAAAGCCACTCAACTTTGCAAATCCCCATCGCACACAAAACTAGTCGTAGAGAGTTGTTTTGCGCATGAAATGATAGATAAAGATCAAGGCTGCAGTGAACTGACCGCATTCGATATCCCTGCCCCAACCGAACCTTAAAACGTCACAAAAAAAGCCAGTTACACTATAACGCGGATAGACGCGTTATCGGATCTCCCTGTTTCGTCGCGAAAGCAGGTGACTTCGGACGTAGAACTTTACGCAACGCCGCTATTCCAGAATCCTCATCCCGAGCGCGGCCGGGAAGAAGGCCGCTCCGCGCGTGGGGTTTGGTGTGGACTTGTCCCCGGATTTGCTACTGATGACGATACCCCACGATGAGGGGGAATCCTCGTCGATAAAGGACGAGGAGGCCTTCGATTCTTTTCTTTTCCGACTCTGAGATTTTTAATGAGAAGGATATTCGCATATTAATTACAAGATGGCCCCGTTTAATGAGCAGAATGCCTATGTCGAGCAGGAGGAGACCGTCTTCTTCGATGACGGCCGTGAGATTGAGCTGCTGCACTTTGTCTACAGCCAACCCCACATTGATGAGCTCCGCGGATCCCCCGAGAAGATTCTTGCGGTAATCGACGAGTTTGCGCGGACCAAGAAGTATCTCATGAATGTTGGTGAGGATAAGGGCAAGATTGTGACGGACTTGATCAAGGAAGTCAAGCCTCAGACCATGGTGAGTGCTCTTATTAACTCCCCTCAGCTCAACTCTGAGATGAGACATAATGAATTTGTGCTGATGAGGGAGATAGGTTGAGTTGGGAGGTTACATTGGATACTCAACTATCCTCTTCGGCGCTGCTGTGCGCCAGGTTGGCGGCTCGCGATACTGGAGTCTGGAGCGAAACCCCGAGTTCGCCGCAGTCATCACCTCGCTCATCGACCTCGCGGGTCTCAGCGACATCGTCAAGGTTATCGTCGGGCCCAGCGATGCGAGCCTACGACGCCTCCACAAGCAAGGTGCATTGTCCAGCATCGACCTGATGTTCCTGGATCACTACAAGCCGGCCTACCTGTACGATCTGAAGCTGTGCGAGCAGCTGCGTCTCGTCAGCCCTGGCAGCGTCCTCGCGGCCGACAATGTCATCAAGCCGGGCAACCCGCCGTACCTGGCCTACGTGCGCAGCAGTGTGGCAGAGAAGCGCGCGGCGCTGGGGTCGAGCAGTGGAGATGCCGTGACCGATGGCTTTGCGGAGAAGACGGCGAAGCAGTATGAGAAGAGGGAGGGCCACGAGCACTTGAATGCTGAGGTTCTGGGAGATCCTGGGTTGGTGTATCAGAGTGTACTGGTGAATAGCTGGGAGCCTACGGGTGTTCCGGTAAGTCAATGATCTACCCTGGTGTGTCAATTGTTTAGAGAAGCTGGCTAACATGGGACATAGGATGGAGTCGAGATTACGAGATGTGTTGGAAAGGAGGAGTGGATTGAGAAGGTATAATTTAAAGGGTATCACGATTCCCGTAACTAACGACACAAATAGAGACGAAGCACAAGTCGGTTTTCTAAGCTATAACCCTTCAAGATATGTTCCAGGCGTAGATATATGTACCTTTCCAGTTGCAATTTTAGGAAATTATATCCTCACAGTGATGATATGATTGGGCTCGTGAATTAGAGTTCACCAGGATCATGGATACTTATGAACGGATGGTGTCTCTCGGCTTCAGAGCTTTATCACTTGCTATAAATAGCCAGGTATCAGCCGGAGTCTAATACATGGAGTGGTTTCAGATATTTCCTTTGAACCAGGAAATGCTTCAGACGAGGTTCAAAATCCTGACTTGTCCTAATCCCCTCAAATATCTCTGTCATATGAGATATCGGAGCAGAAGTATTTGCCGAGAAGCTGCAGTATCATCACTGGGTAACCTAATGCATTCTCATGCCCCGTGATTCGTGGCGCTCTATTACTGAAGGAGGTTCGAGACAGGATGAGTAGTTTCCCCTCAACACGAAAAGCAAGGTTGAAAGAGCAGAAACTAAACGACGAAGTCCTTGAGTGAGGAGACAACAGTGATGTCTACAATGTGAGTCCCATGAAAAGCAATATCCAGGCTGCTTTGCTGTATTATTTGAACTGAGTGTATTGTTTTGCGAGATGTCTTCCTTCCAAGTCTTTGATCGGGATGTTCGACTACGCAAACGTGGAAAATTCCGAAGTTGTAATATGGGTTCTCATCTCAGTCTTGGAAGAGAGTCTGAAGTTCTGGCAAGAAGTATTCATTCGTATTTGACATGGGGATTACCAGTTGGGATTTTAGCAGTAACTCTCTGATACTAAACCATACAGAACGATACGGGATCTCAACAATGATGATATTGGTGAACTAAGCCACTGTATATCCAACTCTCTCCAACCCAAATCAGCGCCAAACTCCCAGCCTTATGCATCCATCCTTATCTCATATAATACATGTCTCAATAAGATCATCTATCCATCCTAGGCCATCAATATCCTCGCCCCATAGTCCAAGTCCATGACATCATCTGCACGAAGTGCCTTGCCACCCCAGATAACCGTCCCCGTGCCGTCAACTGCAAAGGCCCCGGCTTGCTGCCACTTGTTGCCCATGACTGTCATGGGCCCGTCATCTCCATCCTCGCCACCGGGCCCGCTCGTGGATGGACTCGGCTTCTCCTGGATGCCATTACGCTGGATGGCGCTCGCCACCTTATCGCCGAGCCAACCCGTCTCCTTCCACCCTTGCACCTGGGTGGTTGGGTTGAAGAGGGACCACATGTTGCCCAAGCCAAGGCCCCAGGCGGCATAGAGAGCGCGGTCCTCGTCAATAACGACGCGGACGCTCCAGGCGCCTCCGAGCATGTCGACCCACTTCTTGGTGGCCTGGTCAGAGGAGTGGGACACGGCAATGCACGTCAGAGCCTCGCCGTGGCGGTTAGCGAGGGTGCGGAGATTGAGAAACGTCTTCTGGGCGACTTTGAATTGCTTGTTAGTCGAGGTGACACACGCAGGTTTGGCTCAGGTTCAGCCTCAAAAGGAAGGAAACATGTCAAGACGTAAACGTGGAGATGGGATGAGGTGACATACACGCACAGCCAACACACCGCAGGAAGACGAGCAGAACCCGGCGGCCGCCAGCGAAAACAAGCTTCTTCTCGGGGTCCAGCGGTGCCTTGTCGCCAATGCCTGGAACGCGAGCGACGTGGACTGGAGGCGGCGGCGGGCTGAGCCATGGCTGGACGCTCAAGGGCAGTGACTTGACAGACATCCAGCCGCTCCAGCCGCCGTTGTCGTCGTCATTGTCGAGCTGGCTTGGCGGCTTCTTCCTAAGCTTGTTCGGCGGCGGGCGGGCCGGGCCGGAGAAGTCCAGCATGTCGCTGGACAGGCCGGCCTTCTTGAGGGCCAGCTTGGTCGTCAAGCTTGAGAACATGTCGTCGGGGCGGGTTATAGGCGTAGCGGCCGGACAGGGATCGATCGGTCAGAGTCACGAGACTGGGGCAATGTCTTTGACAGCCATGAGCTCGCTACGAGTGCAATTGGCGAAACAGAGGACGAGAAATGACAGAGGGAGAATTGAACAACGCAACGTGCGTGTGTGCGTGCGCGCGTGCGTGCGTGCTCGATGCGGTTCGGGCCGGAGATGAGATGGTCCTGTAAAAGGGGGTTGGTCGGATGGGGTTGAGATGAATTGAGGCTCCATCCAGACAAGTCGTGGACAATCTGGAGGTTGAGGCTGACCGCAGCTGAAACCCCCGGGG